>OY282560.1:235455370-235712798 GCA_958295665.1 Tipula vernalis
CCTCACTATCCATATCGGATGAGAAAACATAAAGCTATATAACTAAATTGGCCGCCTGCTTTCGGTTAGGGGATGAATAGCTTTGTTTGCACGATGGCTTTTTAAATCGTTAGCAAATCAAGTTCAAATGTTAAAAGTGATTTTATTGTAGCACTGTTTGGTTCCCTCTTGGGCTTTCTCTGATATCTCTTGTAATCCTTAGCGACGGGTGTGGGCTGGTTTGGTTATTCTTGAAACCTTCTTTTTTGCTTTTCATTTTGTTCTCTCAATTTTTGATTGGCGAGATAGTTTAAAAATTTACAAATGTCTACATATTTACTTTTGAAAGATGAGAGGTCTTGAGTTCTCTATCTCCCTCTACCATGTCTAATTAGCCTTCTTTGTCCCCAATTTTGTAAATTTTGCGTTTCAGTCTCTTTATTTGAAAAAAATATAAGCGGTTAGTCTACCATATTTTTTAGACATTATTTCTGGGCAATTGGCATTCACAGAAATCAAATACAAAGACTTCGTTCAACGTCTAAATCTAGAAATCTGACAAAATGGTGTCCATCTCAAAATCGCGTTTTGGTAATGTGGTCGTGTCGGCCATCTGTCCGGTCGGCCATGTGTCCTGCACGCGATGTGGTTTTGTCGTCGGCCATCTGTCTTGTCGGCGATGTAGTTGTCGACCATCTTTCTTGTCGGTGATGTGGTTGTGTCAACCATCTGTCCTGTCGGCGATATGGTTGTGTCGGCCATCTGTTCTGCACGCGGTGTGGTTTTGTCGGCCATCTGTCCTGTCGGCGATGTAGTTGTCGGCCATCTGTCCTGTCGGCGATGTGGTTGTGTCGGCCATCTATCCTGTCGGCGATGTGGGTGGTTTTGTCGGCCATCTGTCTTGTCGGCGATGTAATTGTCGGCCATCTGTCTTGTCGGCGATGTGGTTGTGTTGGCCATCTATCCTGTCGGCGATGTGGGTGGTTTTTTCGGCCATCTGTCTTGTCGGCGATGTAGTTGTCGGCCATCTGTCTTGTCGGCGATGTGGTTGTGTCGGCCATCTGTTTGGTCGGCGATGTGGTGTGTCGGCCATCTGTCTTGTCGGCGAAGTGGTTGGCTCGGCCATCTGTCTTGTCGGCGATGTGGTTGTGTCGGCCATCTGTCCTGTCGGCGAAGTGGTTATGTCGGCCATCTGTCTTTTCGGTGATGTAGTTGTCGGCGATGTGGCCGGTCGGCGAAATGGTTGTCGGCCATGTGACCCACACCCCAATGTAATTTAGGGTTCATACGGCACAAAAATTAATTCCGCTCCGCGGTAAGAAAAAAATTCACTGATTCACAATTAATGGCGGTCGCACAAATAGCTTACTATGCGACCGATAAAATTTATTTAGAATTGATAAACTCCAATAAATCCCGATGGGAGATTAACAAACACCACCAAATAATGTAATTCGAAACTTATTAATTTTCACCATCTATTTTCCACACACAAAAACTGGTAGGTAGACAAAGGAGATGTAGACCTGAAATTTAATTTAAACTTGAATTGTGGTGATGAAATTAATATTTGAGCGATCATATGAGTGAATCGCTACATATCATGCCCCATTTTTCCTGCAGAGCTGATTGAAGATGATCTAAGGTTTCTGGAACGACTTCCCTTTACCTTAAGCGACGCTCTAGCATATCCCACACTAGCTTGTCATGTATTAATTTAAATTGCTGTTTAATAAATGGGAACCATAAACTCTTCTAGACAGTCCACGATATACCGTTTCGCATTTAAAGTGCCACAGCGTAGAAACATAAGGTCCGTACGGGCGGCTTTAGAAATGCCTGCCCACACCATTAGTAAGCGGCCATGAAATGGGACTCTTGGGGATATGGCACATTCGCATGTCGCTCTCCAGATATCCGCCATACTCTTTCACGTCCATCCGGTGATCGCAGACTGAACCTTGATTCATCAGTGATCAACACAGACTTACAGTCGTCCATAGTTCAACTGACGTGGTTACTTGCAAAAGTCAAAAGGTTTTTACGATAGGCTGACAACACGTACCTCTTACAATCGACCAGCGACGATTCTAGCTGTTTGGAAACGATCTCGCAGTACCATTGCTACCATAAACCGACCGTCCTGCTCGTTTGTTGTTCGTTTACGAACTGATCCAACCCTTCGCTGATACTGACCAATTTCACGATACCGTTTAATAACGTCTTGAACTGTACTTCGAGGGGAATTTAGGTGGGCAGCAATATAACGCACGCAACGGCCATCCTCACTCAAAACGATTACTTTTGTAAAATTTTTTGGTCTCATAATTATAATATCTGCCAACAATAATAACTAATCACTGTTAACGTAAACTGTAATAATAATTCGAACAATAAATGCTACTTTAATCGTTTAAAAACGATTGATTGATGTTCGTTTATTTAGAAACGTAACAATCCAAATTTTGATTTTTTTTTTTGATTTTTTACACTTTGTTGCTGTGATTGGATTTCAAATAAAAAAATACGGTTTCTGTTACACCTATTTTTCGGGTATGTATTTAATATCAAAGTGCCTTTAAACAATGCGTAATTGTTCTATAAATTAAAGATTTATGAAGAAATTATGTTTGGCCATATTTTCAAAATCACCAGTGTCGCCACAATCATTTATTAATTAATCAGGTGAGATGGTGCTGGAAATTATTAGTGAAATATATTTGTAGAAAAAGGTATTCAAAAGTTAATATTCAGTAAAAATATAACTCTTCTTCTCACCCTTAAGAAATTAACAGAATAAAATGGAATTTAAGAGTTGACATCCTTTTTCTCTTCTCCCCAAATATTCATTCAAGTTGTGAGGTAAAATCAATTAGAATAATATCAACAATAAAATTTCGTTAATGTTTGTTATCCAAACAAACCAAAAAAATAAATTGAATTTAATATGAATTAAATAAAATGGAATTAAAACATTTTGGGTTTAAAAAAGGATAATGAATTTATAAATACAATAAAATTAAATGAAAATGAGGAAAAAACTTTTTTTTCTGTTATTATTAATGATGCTTTTCTTTGTTTTTGAGCTGCTAGCATAATTTCATACGCCAATAAAAAAGTGGGGATTTTTAAAATACACTGAAACCAAAATTTTTAAATCCCGGTTCTTAGCATCATTAAACATGTTTCTATAATCAATTATCTAGTTCCCCTTTTAATATAAAAAAAAATTGCGATGTTCACGTACCCAGTGTTCACCAATATACAATTCAATTTAACTTTTTAATCTCTCCTCAATTCGTATATTATATACAATATATTACTAACATAAACTACTATCTGATGACTCATCACGTCCGACCGATTTTTAAATGCAGGAAAATTTCAACCAATCGAAAAAAATATGACACAATATAAGGAAAACATTGCAAGAGTATAATATTCAATGTCTGTGTCAACCACAAGAAACAACTAATAAAAATCAAATGATATTATCTAATGATGATAAAACATAAATTGATAAATAAAAATAACATAAAATTTATCGGTTCTCTGTAGTTATTTGTAGTAAACAATATTTTTATCAAATCCAGATATCATTTCGTATACATCTAACCAATTCCTAACCATTTAATCTAAACAAGTGAAAATACGATATAACGCTACAACGTTATGGTTTTTCCTTGAATTTCCTTGAATGTCACATTGTGGGTGCGGTGTGGAAAAATAACATTTCATCGACATATCCATGGTACTACATACATATGTACATACTTTACTTTATAGATCTGTACATAAATGGAGTGGTTGGGGAGACTGAAAACCAAAATTGTGTGCAAACACTGTTCTAAGGATATATTCAGGATGTTTCTCCCCTTAAAACAATTCTGTACTCGCTATAATTTTCATTTTATTTCATTTCCTTGATTATAATAATAATTTAATAGAATTTCGTTGTTTGCAGCATAAAAAAATGAAAAATGAAATAAATTAAAATAAAAATAAAAAAATTCAAAACAAAAAAAGTTTTCCAATTTTATTGTTTTTTATTGTAAATTTAATTTTTTTTTTAATGAGATGAAAATTGTTAAAACACAAAAATTTTAATTTGTATATTTTTGGTTCTAAATTCAATTGGAAAAATTATAATTTTTTTTATTTGATAAACAATAACGACAACAAAAATAAAGTTAAAATTTATGTTGGCAAAAGCAAGAACGTGTACGTCGAAGAAACCACAACGCAAAAGTTAATTTAATTTTCATTAAAGAACTTTTTGAATTTTATTGCTGCTTGCTCTGTTGTTGTCTGTGGCCCCAAACCTTTTTCTATTTTTAAAAATCACTTCTTTAGATTCCATTTAATCTAAAATGAAACCATTTCATCACAGTACTCCCATGTTAAAGAACCTCTTCTTAATGGAACTGTAGTATTAAAATCTAGGCGAAGGTGCATCTGCCGTGGCTCAGTCAGAGTAAAGGGATTTTTAAGAAATTTCGGTTGGACCAATGGCTTTAGTGGGGACTGCGAGTAGTGAGTAATAATTTGGAATTAATTAGCTAAATCTTAATTGACAACTTTTTTCTGTAACAGGAATACCTTAACGAGATTTTTGCAAGTTAAAACAAGCAAATTCCAGGAATGGATGTTTACATTTTAATATGTTCAAATTTGGAGTCGACTATTGAAGATGGCACCTGTTAAACCCGATTTCCAAAAAAAAAAGATTAAAAGTTTAATGACGGCATCTAAATTACAGTGACGTCTATCATATACATATCACCGGGTAGTATTAGTTTTGAAACAAGGGACAAAACGTGTTCTCGAATATTTTAAGTTTATATTAGGGCCACGTTCAAACATTTATAGCTCAAAAAAAAAAAAAAAATACACACAACTTTAGGACCCTAACCAAATAAGTAACTTTTGAAACGAAGCGATCAAGACGAAGCCTTTAAAAAGGAAAATTCGATGTACAATGTTTCTCGAAAGATGTTTTAGAAGGGAGTTTGAATTCAACAACTGAAGAAATAGCAATAGCTAAGCATGACTTGAATTAGAAATATCAAAAGACAGCGTTACAAATGTGCTAAATTAGAGCAAACAAACTCTGTTGACTTTGTTGTAGCCACCTAGCTCGTACGGACAATAGATCTTTTTTTGTTGCGAGATTCAAATGGTGTTGGTTATGAAAGAGAATATCATCAGCTTCCACGTGGCTTTGTATTTCCAAGTTTGTAATTCAAATCTAAAGCAACTAGCTTTGGCCATAGAAGCTTTTCTAATCAAATGGTAGTCTATCTAATTAAGTAATCTAATGGCGTATTGTTAAAATACTTTTTTAATAGCTTCTTATGTTTTGCGGACCGCCAACACGCTAAACAACATAATTTAGTGCTAAAACCAAATAAATAAAAATTAATTTTCTCTTGTTCACCACCCGCACATACAACCACAAATATTTTTCACCCCTCATATAATGTCTCGTAACTTGTTGAAATGGAAAAACCATTTAATTTTTATCTTTGTTTCAGAAAAAATAAAATCATAAATATACAAAAAAAAAATGTCTTTTAATTACATATTCTTTTTACATAACAACAATAAACCATCATAAATATTCTTTACAATCCATCACATAATTGTTACCATGAAAATTTATTTCAACAAATACTATATGTGTGTAAGTGTAAATGTCCTCCCCTAGATAAATACGAAAAACAAATCGTTTATAGCAATGTTCCTTTCTTGATTTTCCCTGATTTTCAGTTTTTCGTTAAGCACATGAATCACAATCGTACATTCAAACCTTACAATATTTGTATACATATATAGAAAAATAATTTCACTTAATGGTCGTCTAATTTTCACTTAAGTTAAAATGCATATTCATAAATTTTTATTATTTTCATAGCTATATTTCGCAGTATTCTTTTGCGGGAAAGCGGTGGAAATTTTATGTGAAGTTGTAAGATTTCAATCCACTTAAGGGCTACGCATTGTGTTTTTATTTTGCTGCAAAGGAAGGAGTAGGTGGATACCATGATTTACGATTTTAGTTTTTCTTTTTGCAAAAAAACACGATTTATCTAATTTGCTACTTTTGTAGACTACTAATACAATATAAGTAGGATGTTACGCAATCATTTCCGCTCAAAATGTTATATTACATTTAAAGTTAAATAACTTTCACCTTATATCAATTTACCTACCTAGATAGGTTTATTAAAAAAAAAATATACCTCTGAGAGATACACACTACATCTGTCGATTTCCACTATTTTATTGGTAATTATGCGTAGTTTCAACAAAAGAAATTTCCACTAAGACTAATTTCGGGAACCGGATGCACCACAATATTCATTATGCACTTCGACAGTCAATGATCGCGGTAGTAGTGGCAATCAATAAGGTTCCAATGTTGCGAACCTTTGGCAATCCAAAGTAGATGGCGAATGGCGTCGTATCTTTACAATTTTTTAATTCTGCTAAACTTCGGTACATCTCGAGTAGACGTTGCGAAAATATTTTCTTCGTCATTTAAAAATTTTATTAAACATTTTATTACAATTTCGGTAAATTTGTTTATTTAATATTTCTTAGTATTTTTGTTTGTTGTTGTTGTACGTTTTAGCCATCTTTTCACCTTTAGAGATTAATTCTGGTAAAATTTCATTCACTGGAATTGTTAAAGCGGTTGCAAATAAACCTACTATCCAAACAAACAGCGGGTAAGTTTTCAGGTTTCAAATCAGGAAGGCCAATTATCCAGAATTAGGATAATAGGGTCGAATGTCGAAAGGCCGATTATGTCGATGGGTCGATTGTGTCGAAAGGCCGAATGTGTCGAAGGTATCAGTTGTCATATTACCCAATAGTTACCCATGAAAATTTAAAAAGTTTTCCATAAATATTAAAATAACTAATTAATATAATTAATAATATAAGTTTGATTTAAAATAAGTTAAATTAATAAATAACTTTTAACTTAATAAATAACTTTCCTTAATATTATGATAAAACTAATAAATAATCTTAAAAATCTAAATTGTGTTGTATTCCGTTTACTTTTATCAAAGGAGTTTTTTGCTTTTAACGACTTTATCAAATGTCTTTAATTTTTGACGTTTGTGAGATCAATTCCAGCTAAAATTTGCTCAATTTGGCCGTCAACTATATGTTGTTCCTCTATTAAATTTTGATAAAATGAAACACACCCAAATGTTTTTCATTTAAAATGTTGTCCACCTACGGTGCCATGATTCAAGCTTATTGTTCATTCGTGGAGTATTGTTCTCGACGTGACTAAAATAACTTACTAATAGGTGGGATGAAAGAGCGGTATTTTTCTTACAATACGACCACGAAAGCTCACGTACCAGTACATAATTGTATTCGAACCACGAAAAAACTGATTTTAGATAGTCTGAAACTTTTAATTTCAGAAAAGTGTCTTCTATTTCTTCTGACGACAAAAAGGCTAACTCGAGTAATTTACGGTACTCCGTGTTGATTTGTATATCTCTTCCATATCTCGGTGCTCTAAGCCAGCTGACTTGATCCCACGGTTTATAGATTGGTTTAGATGAAAGACGTATCCCTTATTTATAGTTGTTCGAAATGCACATTTAAAAGCATTTACGGCGCAAAATTCAAAATCCGTAAGAATAAGCTTTGGATTTATTATGATATTATTTTGGGTAGCAACTTCTTTAATCTCCTCCAAAATAACATAATGCAGCCACCAACCGGAACATGTATCGAATACAGCTGCATAAAGTGGTTAGGAACGGTTTAAAATGTTCCATTTGCAATCTTTATTTTTATTTATTTTATTTTATTTTATTTACTGCTAAGATTTTGGGACGCCGTTTTTTGAGCTTGAGCTTATTTACACAAGCGTCGGTATACAAAAAATAAGCATAGTAGTAGCATGGCACATGGTCTTTAGGTCCTTCGTCTCTTCTTTACTGCGATTTTTTATCTTTCCGATAACTTGAATTTTCCTTGCAGCATTTTACTTTAATTTAGGTTTTATAAAAATTCCAATTTATTGTTTTTTTTTTAAGAAAATTAGAAAAAATATCGTCGGCCTGACTCGAAAGTCAACCGTACTCGCCACATTTTTTAAATTCATTATTCATCGTGCAATCCTTCAATAAAAAATTATATCGATTTTAATAGTTATTTATGGTACTAGTGAGCAAAACGAGATATTATCCATGAGGGATAAGTTTATTATCCCGAGTGGATGATATCTCTTTGCTCACGAGTGGCATAAAACGTTTTATCCACTTTTGTTGGAATAAATTTCGTAAATTAATAAGAAATACTTCCATTTTGTGTTTTCACAGTGGATCATTGAATTTTGAAATACATTTTATCATAGTGACCGTTCTTTAAATTGTCATGGTGTACTTTAATTTAATTACTTTTTGGAATATAGTTTTTCATTCAATTTGACTATGAATAATTTTCCAATGACTACTCAACATTTTGTTATACCAAATATAATTCACGTTACAGCATGGGTTGTAGAATAACAATGGGTTATATTACATTTTCTTTATTTGAAATCAGCATTGTTATCGGGCTATTATACAGGGTGTCCGGGTTTGGGATGCTGATCCGTCATGGGGTGATTCCTTGGTTCATTCTGAGAAACAAATCGGATGTGGAGGGGGGATCCATTTTTGATATCCTTTGAGATACAGGGTGTTTAAAAAATTTGGTTCAGAAAAAAAGTACACCCAAATATTAAACTGTAACGTCCAAAATATTTATCGGAGAGCAACCAACTTAGTCTTATTTGGTTGGTAATCGTATAGGCTATTATTAAGGTTTAAGTGCAGTTATCTTGTATCTGCATCCGTTTGAGAGCTATGGTGATTTAAAGTAATAAAAAATATTTGTTTTTTATAAAATCGAGTTTTTCTCAAAAAAAACCGTTATAATTTTTTCTTTTGTTTATTTAATTTTAATTTGTCATGATCTCCTCTACAATCCCCCAATCCATTACTTGTACCCACGTGCCATAGTTTTCTTCGTATTCCGTTTATTCTCAATCTAATTAAGAGATGTTTATAGTGTTAATATTTTACCAATTTTATTTTGATCTGTAAAACAGTAGGCGATGATTATCAATTCATTTGTTTAAATGTTGAAAAAACAAAAACTAAATATTTTCAGATTCAGTCATTAGTTTCGAGATATTATCTAGTGTTGTATCAGTGTTGTGAATCAAAATTTTAATTAATTTAATAAAATTAATATTATAATGGCACAGTTCTCAGGTGAGGAGTACATTGATATCCATTTTGTTTACGGATTTTGCGATGGTAATGCAGCACGAGCTCGCAATGAATATCAACTCAGATTTCCAACACCTCGCATTCCTGACGCAAGAGTATGTAACAGAATGGATAGCGGACAATCGATCCTGTTGCAGAAATTATTCACGCAGAGGCTCGGGTGCGGTCATCTGAGGCCGGCTAAAGCTCAGGGTATCGGGGTGGGGTTTCCCCGAGCATACGTGAAACTTGTTAGACCGCATAGAATGAAAGGAATGCAAAAACAAACAATAACAAAAACAAATGAACGCGACTCAAAGCAAGGACCAACTTACCAACGGAGACTGTGATTCATATCCCTACCACATCCTACAACCAAGTTATTAGGCACTCATCGTCCTCATCGACTCCTTGAGTTTAGAAACCAAAAAAAAGAAGAAAAAAAAACATGAAATGAGCGAAAGGCTTAGCTAAAGAAAAGAAAAACCCACGAGAATACCGGAGAAAGGAACGAAGAGAGAGAGAGAGAGAGAGCTGTAAACAAATGTTATTATTTAAAAAAAAACCGAAACCTATTAAAAATATTAAAAATATATGCATGCACTTTAACTATGCGTGTGAGAAAAGAAAAATATTTACATATGTATATTGATATAAATTTGACTGCCCAGAATTTTAATGAATGAAATTTAATAAAAAAAAAATAAGCAAATTCAAAGCAATAAATTGAAAAGCCATATCATTAAGCAATAACAAAAAAATGTTTAAATCCAAAAAGCAAAAGCAAAAAAAAATCATGGAACTGTAAATTTACACTTACATATTAAGTAAAAAAAATTTACCAAAAATTCAACAAGTAAAAAAAATAAATAATAATAAAAAAAAACGAACGGTTCTTTTCACCCGGCTGCCACAATTTCCGCAATCCACATCAGCAATTCACCGCAATCAATTCACGCCAATAATCAACTCACTACAAATACAGCAAAATATTCCGTAGCGGCGTTTAATACTTTTATTTCACCGTAGTTCGCCAAACTTTAATGAATAACACAGCATCAGAATAGCAAAATAAAACAGCAATTAGCGAACAACTATATTTGCCCCGCACTGCATTCATTACCACGTATACAACAGTAATAATAAACCGTCAGATCACGGTTTTGATATACCGCAAATCTGCCACACGCAGTAACCAGTATCCAAAGCGTTAAAACGGCAATCAGTGGAACAACAGTATTGCTCAGCCCTTAATTCACTAGGCTTGCACAGAATGATAGTTTATACTTTCAATTCACTACTTCGCTTTTAGCAACCACTTTAATAAATGTTTTCTTATTATTTTTGTTTTAATATCTGTTTTGTTGGTTTTTTCATGCACTCAAAACAAATCAAACTCATAGAAATGCAAAATTATTATTTCTTTATTTTCTTTGTCTTTTTATTTATTTTTTATTTTTTTATATAAACATTACAATTTTGATCACCATTTTTTTTCAAATAAATTTTCTTTTCTTTATTTATTTATGGCTCATAAAAAAAAATACAAAATGACTAGCAAATTTCGCAAATTGTAAAAACAAAAAATTCAAATTTTAAACAATGCCAAAACTTTACACAGAATTATAAAAAAAATCAATTATATTTTTCGTTTCTGCACGCTTATCATTTCACTCATGAGATCAAAACCTCGACTCATCCAAAAAAAAAATCACCTCCGATTACCAATTTTGTTAATTGTTATTTTTTTTTTCTTATGTTCATTTGTTATCAATCTTTCCCGTCTCTCTTCATTCAATTGCACTACCAACAGCCACATACAAAAAAAAATTCAGGACAGTGCAACCCTTTTCGCCGCTGTTCACGATGCGCGGGCTGACGCAAAGAAGCGCTAAACACACGTAGGGAAAATCCCAAACCGCCGGAGACGATGAGGAAGAAACGATGAAATTTCGCGGTTCGGCAATAAAATAATAATAATAATGTGAGGTTGAAACTTTTCTAACGATTGTAACACCAAATGTTACAAGTATTTATAAATATTCATAGGAGACTGCCAAATATCGTAACAAGATCGAATACCCGGGCGGAGCCCCATTTAGTCTCACCAAACCATTTGGATGTCGACGAAGGTATAATCCGTAATGTAACAACAAATCCTTCTATTAGCATAAGGAGGCTCGCTTTACAATTAAACGTCTCTCGCTATCGAATTCATCAAGTATTGCACAAGGAGAATCTTCATCCATACCATACAACACCCGTTCAACAACTATTACCGATAGACCGCACTACAAGATTGAAGTTTCGTAATTTGTTGATGGAAAGGAATTTGGACAATGCAAGTTTTGTGAAACGTATCCTATGGACGGATGAATCTCAATTCACAAGAGATGGCATAACAAACTTTCACAATCTACACACGGTGGGCTGCTGAAAATCCTCATTCGAAAAAACAAATATCATTTCAGCACCGATTCAGTGTAAACGTATAGGCTGGTGTAATTGGTGATAAATTAATTGGACCATTCATATTACCACCTAGATTAAATGGTGAACTTTATTTACAATTTTTACAAAACGATTTGCCACTCCTTTTTGATGATGATCCCATTTTAAGTAGATTCTCGCATACACACCAACAGGAAGGTGCACCTTGTCACTACCATAATAATGTTAGGAATTTTTTTAACGAAAATTATCCAAATAATTGGATTGGAAGAAATGGTCCAATTCATTGGCCTGCAAGATCCCACGATCTTACGGTATTGGATTTTTATGTATGAGGAAGGATGAAGGCGCTTGTATACTCCAAAGAAATTGAAACAAAAGAAGAACTTATGCAACGAATACACACAGCAGCACAACAGATAAGGGAAGAATTACCAAGAATTGAAATAACCAAAGGCATACTTAAACGAATATTAGCATGTATTCAATCACAAGGAGGACATTTTGAGCACCTTTTATAACTCCTCGACCCAAAGTTTGTATTGAGGGATTGTAGAGGAGATCATGACAAATTAAAATTAAATAAACAAAAGAAAAAATTATAACGGTTTTTTTTGAGAAAAACTCGATTTTATAAAAAACAAATATTTTTTTTTTACTTTAAATCACCATAGCTCTCAAACGGATGCAGATACAAGATAACTGCGCTTAAACCTCAATAATAGCCTATACGATTACCAACCAAATAAGACTAAGTTGGTTGCTCTCCGATAAATATTTTGGAAGTTACGGTTTAATATTTGGGTGTACTTTTTTTCTGAACCAAATTTTTTAAACACCCTGTATCTCAAAGGATATCAAAAATGGATCCCCCCTCCACATACGATTTGTTTCTCAGAATGAACCAAGGAATCACCCCATGACGGATCAGCATCCCAAACTCGGACACCCTGTATATCAAAAGTGGATAAAAATTATATAGTTTACCGTAAATTTTTCGGAATATGACAGTTAAATGTATTCACTGTTTCTGGAGATAGTTTAGCTCAACGTGGTCTTTTTATATTTTGTTTGAAGGCATTTTTATTTGTCAGTTCTTGTTGGAATAATATGCTGTTTAATGCCAATCTGGGCCATTAGTTTCTTAAGGACTAGTTTCAAATAAGATTAGAAAATATATTCTTAGAGAATGGCGTAATTAATTATTCATGTAGAAGATTTGTTCCTTTGCTTTGAAAATAAGTCTCAAAATTCCTAATTATGCATTTAAAACATACATAATATACAAAGATAGAAATGGCCTATTAAATGTATTTTTATTTTCAAAATTAGATTTAGTTTAAAAAACTTCGCGATTACAAACTAGCCAATACAAATTTATTGATGATAAGTGAATCAAAGTGAAGGGGTAAAGGAAAATTTTCTTATGTAAAGGATGATTCTATTAAGTGAAGGAGAATTCTGCTAAGTAAAGGAAAATTTGGTTTAGTTAGATGAAGGAAAATTCTATTAAGTGAATGCATTTCAGTATAATCAGTTAAGAAATAACCAAGTTCCACTTTAATTGGCCATATTCTAGAACTTCATCAAAAAAATAATTTTAGAATCGCATTAACATTTCCATCGCATAAATTTAATCACACTCGATTAAGAAATAGCCAAGTCTTGTACCGTATCCGAACGTACCGTTTTGTACCTTATGCCGTACTGAAATATGTCGTAGTGTACCATTTGCCGTATTGAAATATGCCATACTGGAACATACCATACCGTACCATATGGCGTAGTGCACCACATGCCGTACTGAAAAATGCCACAGGGTACCATATACCGTAACAGATATGCCATAATAGGTATGCTGAAGTGTACTACACTCAGAAAAAAATCCTATTAATTATTTAATTAGCCCACTATTAACGAAATTTAATATGAATATACTATTAATAAGGTATTTGCCAAAAACCATTTTTGCTTTCCTCATTGCTCGCTTGGGGAGCGCTGCAGTATACATGGGGACATTAAAATTAGTTTGTCATAAAATTCAATACAAAAACAATGAAATTCGTGTCTTTTTATTTACATTTTACGTTTCGCAAAGGTAGTGGGTCCCCATATATATTTTGCGATAAAAGTGTGCTTTAAAACATTGTTATTATTGATAACAAGTCTATTTTCAAATTGTGGGTCGACATTTTATACATTTTATGGAAAAATAACACAAATTTCAGTAAATAAATTGAGGTTATGTTGTTGACGTTTTGTACATAATATTTATTGGTTTATTTTAGATTGAGCTGTGATATAATGAATAGTCTAACAGAAGATGATGTGCCTGGAGCCAAGCTCCCAAACCCGGATCCAAAATTAAACAAAGTTGAACACTTAAAAAGATGGCTTGCATGCAGAGGCGAATAATGTAAACAAACCGGAATTAATAAAAAGCTTAAATTCTATTCTTTACAGAAAAAACTTGATGTCTAAAATTTTGATATTTTTTAGGGTAACAGATTGTATTACGAACCAGCAACAGCACAAGATTTTGATTTCAATAAACAAATCAAAATGGTTCTATAAAAAGTTTCCGAAGCCGCAAAGTGAACCAATGCCAACTAGTGGATGGAATATATTTCCTTCGGTAGTAATTCCAAAATCATACAGTTGTGGCAAAATTATGGGGTATGTAAACTTAATAGGGAATGAGGAACATCAACAGGATAGCAGTAGTGATCAAGACACCGATAAGCAGCCTACTACGAAATATTCAAAATCGCTGCATCGTGGACGGATTTGTTTTACGAGTGGTCATATCACAAACATAAAAGATAATAATGACGAACACAATTATTATATAAAGTCTGATGTGCACGCCTCATATTCGGGTGCACTTTACAAAGTTCATGTGGCTATACGTAAATTGGATGTGCAAATAATCGAAGGGTCTTGTCAGTGTAAGGCATCAACTAGTCGCGGCTGTTCCCATGTACTTGGAATACTATTTGCTTTAGAGGACTATACAATACACTTTGGTTACCAGATTGTATCTTGTACATCAACTACCAAAAAATGGAAACATGGAAGAAAAATGGGAAATAATCCGAAGAAGTCACTGAGGCCCAATATGAAAAATATTCAAAAAAACATTTGAATAGAAAACGGTTTCTGGAATTCAACCCCATACAAAATGACCATGCAGCATCACAAGTTGAAGTAACAAACAAATTTTTGTCTGACCTGGAAACGTCGCTGCCAAATTGCATGTTTTTAAGCTTGCTAAAATTGAAATATGATGACTACAGTGCGCGCAATTCGTTTAGCCCAATTCATTATAAAGACAATATTGTATAAATTTTTTAAAATTTTATTTTAATAATTATTATAAAATACACAATTCAAAAAGTCACACAATTTAACAAGAGTAAGATTTATTTAATTCATTTTAAATAAGTGTCAGGTTATTTTGATAAAAAAACAATGTTTTTTGGTGCGAAATTCGTTTAGCCCTACACCATTGTAATTTGATTTTTCTTAGTGTTTTTCCTTAGTTCCTCGTGTTAGTACTTGGTATTACCTTCATTATTTTGAATGACACTCAAAATCCGTGACGGCATTGAATTCACCAATGTGGATAATACATCTGGTCCAATTTTTTTCCAAGCATCCTTAATTGCTGACTTTAAGGAAGCTACTTGATCATACTGCATTCCATTCTGATAAACTTTACGTGAAAGTATTCCCCACAGATTTTCGATTGGATTTAAATCCGGACTACGTGCTGGCCACTTATCTTGCTGGAACGTCACATAGCCTGGCATAAAATCTTCAATGAACGGTATTAAAACACCATCTAAGAGTTCGATGTACCTTTCTGAATTCATTCTTGTGGAAATAAAACACATTGGTGTCCTTGCGGTGGATGAAAATGCAGCCTATATCATTACAGTTCCTCCTCCAAAGTTTCTACTCATGAGTGGAGGATCATTTCTCCTTAAATCATGCCAATAGTGTGAAAAACCGTCCGGGCCATCCAAATTCAATTTTTTCTCATCAGAAAAAATTACTTTTTCCCACTGCACTGTCCATGCCATGTGGAGTTTGGCAAATTCTAAGCGAGCATCCTTATGAGATTGTTGCAAAAGTGGTTTCTTGGACGGTTTTTTGTACACGATGTTCGGTGTATCATGTAAAATTTGTTGTACACGTCGTTTATTTATTGGTAAATCCATTTTAGTTACAATTTGGGCAGCAATTATTTTTGTTTTTTGTCACATCAGAGAGAATAATGTTTTTGATTTTTGAAGAAATCTTGGTACTTCCTTTCGTTTTCTTTTAATTTTAGATAATTTCTTACACCTTTTGTTGATCGATTAATTTTCCTTGCAATTTGGGTTATTAGTAATCCATTTTCCTTCAATAAATCAATTTTTATGCGCTCTTCTTTGGACAAATATTTTCCTGCCGGCATTTTCTAAAAAAAATCAACTTTATGAAAAGATTTCAATCTCAAATAAAATTTGCTGTGTTTTTATTTTACGTTTACTTCTTTGTTGGTAAAATAATATTAATATGCCATTTAGTTCTCACAAACAAATAACGCTTCAAAATACACTGGGCTAAACGTATTGCGCAGCGGTTGAGCGACTACTAATGTAAATTCGCTAAAACAAAGTTAAAACAATTGCGTAGTATTGGTATGTATGTATAGGTGTGATGTATGATATTACATACACACATATTTACTATAAACTAAAATGAAGTGATTAAGAATTCAAAAATAATAACTAAAAATTAGAATGGGCTAAACGAATTGCGCGCACTGTATGTCGTGGACGTACGAGGTAAACAAGTTTTAATGTTAAAAGTTCAGCAGATGAAAAAAAACTTAAACAATGAAGAAGCTTTTGGTTCAGTGCTTCTGATTGCTTCGCAGAATAATGCTGAATGGAAAAACGCCCGTCGAGTAAGGATTACTGCATCAGTTGCAAAATCGTATTTTACAGCAACTTCTTACGATAATATCGTAAATAATCAGTTGTGGTATGATAAGGACATTTCACAAATTCCAGCTCTTGCTTATGGACGAATTAATGAACAACATGCCTTTTTAGAATACAACAATCTATAGCGATATTACAAACAGGCCTTTACATTAATTCTCGTTATCCAGATATGGGGTGCAGTCCGGATGATATAATATACGATTCAAATGGAAATAACATAGCTATTTTGGAGATAAAATGCCCAAAAAAAAATTGAAAATATTTCACCATGGGACTACGAAAAAGTTACAAATTCAAACACGTTGTGCTTTACAATGGACGAATTTGCCAATTTAAGATTAAAAAGAAATCATCCTTATTATTTTCAAATTCAGTTTAGCCTTGCTATTGGGGACTTAAAATACTGTGATTTTATTATTTGGTCAAATGCAGGTTTAGCAATCGAAACGATTAAACGAAATGATTTTTTTCATTTCGAAATGAGACTGCCTCGTGAATTTTCCTTGATAAATTTTTTAGACTAAAAAATTTTTATTTATTTTTATTTATTTAAATTTAGATATATACAATATAAAAGTCTTTATGTACATAGTATATTATTTATCAATCCATGAAAAGTGATTACCTTTGTGATTAATTAATATTTTAATTTAAATTTAAAATAATGAAAATGATTTATTAAAGCCTTAAAAATGATTGATTAAAGTTAAACAATGAATTAAAACATTAAGTATTACCAACTAATTTTATTACAATACTAAAATTAAATGAATAATATGAAAATAAATTTATTGAAACGAAATACATATTTATCTGTTAGGTTTTTACAAGTGACTCTTGGAAATTAACGAGCATGGCAATTACGAAAGCCATTTGCGATACCACTGGTACTAAAGTTTTAGGCAATACCCGTTGCAATATCCGGTACTCCTTTATTCTGCCTATAACTCGTTCTACGTGAACACGTGTATCTTTTGTTGTGCGTACTATATCTTTTGTTGTGCGTACTTCTTCTTTTGTAAAATTATCTCTTCCGGCTAGAAATGGTGGTGTTAATAGTTGGCAGTGCAAGCTGTTACATATGTCACCAACATTAAACCGGCGATCTGCCAATATAAGATCACCATTTCCTAAATATTTAATTATCCCACATGACACAAAAATGTCTCTGTCTGATATTGCCCCTTCGTACGCATCAGATAAGAAGCACACTCCACCCGACGGATGTATTCTACACAAAAATTTAAATGTTGCATGCCCTTTATAAGCAGAGTAAGTGTTACCTTGCTCTCTGTAGTCCTCAGCTTTTTGAGTTCTGACTTCAAACCCGTCAATGATAACCCTAATATTTTTAAATTTTCTAAAAATGTTGGGTATTTTAGATCTATCTGACTCTCTTGGTGGAAATATATTAAGTGCCTTAAATTTGACATATATAAACATTATCCAAGTGTTTAGGGTTCAGGAGACATACGACACGCTTCCAGAAAATCTGTAAGCTAAGTCCTCGATTAGCAGCCCAACTCGGAGTCTACATAATGTCAGAAACAGTTGATTTTGCGGTGTTAGTGATGATCTGTCCTTTTTGAGTTTACGTTTCTGCTTTCTACCTCGCCAGTGATCTAAATTTAGCGCCTCTTCGCCCAGAAACTTCCAAAGAACATCAAACTGTTCAACGTATAGACCAGTATAAAATTTCATTCGTTTTGAGTTTTGTCGTATAACTTCTAAATTGAATGATTGCGAATTTAATTTGCCCTTCATAAAACTTAATTTTCTCCTTAATCTGTCGTTAGACACACGATATTTATGCACCAGAGCACGGGGCTCTTTTGTCGCCTGATCGATGGTCCATTCGATATATTCCCTAATTTTGGACTTGTTGATGATGTACTATTTTCTGCTGTGCCTGTTGTTGTTTTACATACCCTTTCATTTGGTTCTTCTATTCCTTTAATGCTAAGACCAGCGATTTCCTCACAGCATTGCGTAGGATTTTCGACAATATCCTTTTCGAAATCCTAGATTAAATAAAATTAGAAAATAAATAATTTATCTAGTTAACATTTCGTATACTTACATTTTCGGTAATAATAATGTCTTCATCTTTATCTATTTGAGAAATGGAATACTCATTTAAATTTGATTCTCGAGATGTTGGAAACTACAAAAATCATAAATACAATTTTAATTATTAAATACATATTAAAATTAAAAATTAATCTATATACCATTGAAAAAGTAGCAGAAATAGGGTCTGGATTTACTTCAGTCGGTCAATTTTCACCTACAAAATGAAGGCTGCACATAAATGAATACCGCGTTACTTTTGGTTATTGTAAATTTAGGTCTTCGGGAAGCAGCGACTCCTCTTTTACACCGTTCGGTTTCCTTTTTGGGGTTGGGAAAGCTCAAAAAAGAAACCTTTGAATCCTTTAAATAACCCGAGTCTGACGAACAAACGCCGTATGCGCAATGTTTTACTACCATATTTTATGAAAAAATTACTTCAGAATTTTATTCAAACACTTCAAATTTTATAAAAACACTTTGATTTCATAAAAACACTGATTTGTTTGGTATAATTTATTTTACGTTTAAAAATGACAAATAATCACAAAAAGCTCACACACCAAATAGCTTGACTAATCGCAAATGTCAAAATTTTTTATTGTCATATTTTTTGTGCTAGTGGCGCCTCTATCGTCAAATACGAGAAGTTAATTTGGGAAAATCTTTAATGAAATAATTTTCGACCGAATTTAGCTATTGCTTTAACAAGATCGTCCCTGTTATGAATTTAATAGTACATATGGTTATTCTTATTACATATACTTTTAAATTAATGTTGTTTTTACTACCATTAATAAAAGTGAATTCCTATAAGTTTAATTTTGGCATCCTATTAATCATTATTACTTTCGATCACATACACTTCCTTTTCGAATAATAAGATATCCTATTGAATTTCTTTTTTCTTACATGATTTTTATTTGAATTTATAGGTACATACTATTTATGTAATATTTCATCATTTCACATACTAAATTTATAGTTTTGTTTTAATATGATTACCTCGTTCTTATGTCTATTTGGTGAGTATACCTATCTTTTTTATTCTCCAACGAATGCTATTAAAAATATCCCGTTTTAATTTCTATTTCATTTAGAGCTAAAAATTAATAACAAAATTTGCATTTCTTTTTTCCTTTCCATTTTGCATATTTTGCTGTTTCACAAAGCTGGGTGAAAAAAATTGAACACTTTCGATTAATAACATTTGAAATTTCATTGTGCGTCTGCGACAGTAAAATCGACAGTAATTGTATGATTTGAAGTACATTAAAAAAATTTAAATTAAATAAATAATTGAAGTGTTTAATAATAAATAGTTAAAGTGATAAGAAATAACTTTAGATAACAGATTATTTGAAAGTTGAAGTGGACAATTTTCAAGAGAAAGTGGAACAATTAAAATAAAACATATAGTATTTACTATCTGTTTTCATTTTACTAAGTTTTTAAATTGTTTTGTGGCAAAATTGCATGTGCTTATTGGGAGATTCTTAAAATTAAATTGAAATCTAAATACCTACACTCTTTCTGCATAATAAAGTGAGTGTACGTAGACTTTTGTCAGTGCGTGTTCGATGCACGAGATAAACCCCCTTTCAATATGTTTTATTTTACCTACATTACGGTAATTTTTGTATTAAATTCAAAATTAGTCAATAAGCATATCAAATTATTAAAATAAAATTTAAAGTTTTTATTAAACGATTATTACATTTTTAAATAAAGAAACAAAAATTGTCTCAATCATTGATATAATTTGGTTGTTTTGTTAGTAAATAATAAATATTTTACTTCTTTTTCTTTATTAAAGATTTATTAGCTATATTTTTATACTTAAAAAGGAAATGAGTTCTCGTGAAACCCATGATAAAATTGGCAACGTGTTAGAAGCTGATTATAGTGACGATACCTTGGAAGACGAAATTCAAAATATTTTAGACTAGATGAACTAAAATCCCTTATTTGCGGGACTTTCGGGTTTGACCAGACTATTTTAGATCGAGTTGTTGGTAAATACAAATTTTGATCAACGCTTAAAAATGTATACATATTTGTTCATGTAAAAAATTATACATACAGTAATTGTGGAAAACCTAATATCATTATTTCGTTAAAACATTTTTTTTGATTATTTTGCTAAATTATTAAATATTTTAATACAAATTAGCGAATAATGGTTCTCACTTTATAATTTTAGCGGTCTAATTTATAAAAAACGAAATGTTACTTTAAAAATACTGTTTTTAATTTTTTTCGTATACGATGGGGAACCAAATCGTCAAATCGCCCATTGAAACATACAATTATGTATTTTTAAATGAAAACATGTATTTGGTTATAAATGTTAGAACCAAAGTTATAATGTAAAGTATCCACTACAATTATTCGATAGTACCATTTAAAAATATTTAATAATTTATGCCTTTAGTCATGCCTTTAATTTCTGTTTTAATATTTTTTTTTAGTTTTTTTGGTCCTTGTTTATTCCTCTATATAAAAGTTAAATTAAAAATTGCATCAAAATTTGTGGGGTCCCGCTAAATAAGGTCGCAGGAATTAAACTTTAAAATATTGCAATATATATTTATGTGGAATTTTCGATTTTAATGCGAAAAAAAGTGGAATGGAATTGAAGCCGGTAAAATATTGATAAAAAAGTGGAATTAAACTTGTAAAAAAATAGTTTTTTCTGAATAATTCTATAATTTTTCTGAGTTTAGTTCCATTTTTTCCGTAATAAACTCGGAAACATATAATGTTCTTGCTGACTTACATTTTCACGCTCGTGTAAAATTCTCGAAAAGGGAAAATTTAATATTGCGGATGGAACCTCAGAATCCGACTTTCCTAGTTAATTTCTAATTATTTTTCCGAATCTGGTTCCATTTTTTTGTATATTAATTCCTACGACCTTATTTCCCTGCACTATTGGTGTAAAAACTGAAGGAACTTTTTAATATATGGTATACAATTCGTTATTTTTGAATACTTCCGCAAACCTGAGAGGCGTTTTTTGGACTTACAAAATTTGAAGTTCCCGAAGACGATATTTACACTTTATATAAAGAAATAAACAACCATGAACCATGAATATTTACTGTTCGTTGCTTTTTAGATTGTTCATTAGACATAGAAAGCCTTTTAGTAATTACAGATAGCGATATCAATGATTTATTTTCAATCAGTATGTTAGAAATACGCGCCAAATTTAAGTACCATTTAAATTCATGGAGATCTAAAGTAAATATTTGAACCAACTGTCAATATCTTTAAATTTTTAAATTTCAATTATATTTTTGTATGCTGAAACAATTTCGCTTTCTGCTTCCTGTAAAGAATGGACTGAGAAATGTTCTTCTTCATCTGGTAACTCTCCATCAGTGTCGCAAACTTTAGTGCCCGAAACACTTAATAACGTAAATTTAATGCAAATTTTAAATGGATCCCAGAAAGGTGTTGAAGTTCTGAATTTTTACAAGGAAATCTTTGTTTAGATGATATCCAAAAAGATTCTTTGATAAGTATTATTAAGCGCGTTTTTTTATTCGCTCCGGATAGCTGCTATCGAGAGCCGTCATTTTTCTACCCCTAAATTTAAATTTGACGCGCTATTTATTGGTAAACTAAACTTATTTAACATCAAACTATCATTTTTAATTCAACTGTTTACCAAAAACTTCATATAAAAAATATTTGGCTCTACCTATTTATACGGAGCGCTATCCGGAGCCAATAGATGCTATTCAAAGCAGTTTTTTTTTATGGGAAATTTTAGAAGGGATTTTTTATTTTTTTTATTGCATCCAACTTCATTTTTATTTATTTACTGTCAACTTGTAACAGCTGTTTGGTATATTTACATAAATTTTAGTAAAAGTATTTTAAAAATAATTTTTATTCGACTTTTGTGAATTAAATGATGATAAGTGGTAACTTTAAAAAATTGGAAAAAAAGAATTACACACTTTTATTTTGTTTACCGCGCAAAAAATTATAATACATAGGTATATAAAATTTAACAAACGAATTGAAAATATAACCTCAAATTAATAATCAAAAAATCTTTTGCATTTTTGTTTAATTTCAGTGCTAAAATGAAACAATGGTCTAAGAACGAGACCAAAGCATTATTGTTTTGCTACAATAATAGAAAGCATGAATTTTTACATAGAAGAAAAAAAAAATTTGCTTTTACAAATATTACAGAAGATTTGTTGTCAATGAACGTCTTGGTAATTAAAAAAATATTTTATTTAGTTTACATTTATTAATTTAATTATATTTTTAGGAATCACCAGTGACTGTAGAAGGTGTAGAGAACAAAATGAAACGCTTGCTGCGGGCGTATAAAAGTGGAAAAGATAATGCAGATCATACCGGCGAATCCCCGAAAGTGATCCCTTTTGAAGCAGAGTTAGACGACATTTTTGGCGATCGTCCTATTGCTGGACGTTCTACTGCATTATCTACGATGACACTGGAAAAATCAATATCTAATATTTTTCCAAATAACTCTCAATCATCACCTTACACATCGTCACCTGAAACATCATCATCCGACACATCATTACGGAAGACATTATCACCTGTCGAACCATCAGCTGTAGTATCATCGTTTAACACATTTTCACCTATCGCACCATCACCTATTACATCATTACCGTCTAAATTATCTTCTAAATCATCCCATTCCTTGTCAATACCTTCCACATCATTCTCTTCCGTACCAATAGAAATTATTGAGGATGATAATCAAGCTCAGTCATCACAACTTCCCTCAATATCCACAACAAGACCTACTTCTACACCTACCGGCTGTACTCCAGTGCATTCTAGCCGAACACCGATTTTAGATACGCCCGCAGCAAAACGAAAGCGTAAGTCAGTTAAAGCTTTGGAAGTATTCAACAAAAAGAAGGAATTACTATTATACCTCAATGACGAGAAAAATAGACTTCACAATGAATTGATGAAAATTTTAAAGTCACAAAAGCTTTATTTCAATTTGTTTTAGTGGTACATACTTTTATGTACATATATAAATGGTCCAAAGATTTATGAAATTAAATTCGTTATTTTGGTTTTAAATTTTGTTATTTACTTATAACTATAAGGCTGAATTTATAAAATCTATCGCGATTAAAGTTTTATTTTTGTAATAGATTTATGTTAGAAATATACACAAATTAAAAATGAACTTATATTTGTTATTAATTCTTCAAAAAGTAACTGCCTCCTATTAATTTCTCAACCTGTTAAAATTGGAGTTTTAAAATATAAAATTGGGGTTTTTTGCAAGAAATTAAATCAATTTTAATAAAATTTTCTACGAATAAGGTGGAACTTATGAATTCGACCTGTACTTTAATAATTTTGATATTGAAAATCAAACAATTTTGATTTAAAAATCAAACAATTTTGTCTTTTGTTTGACGGTTTGAAATGCCGATTTGCCGTCTATGCATGGGGCACTGCTTTAAGAGTACGTCGACTACGTGAGTACATGTAAGAGTACATCGAGTACGTGCAAAAGTACGTTGAGTACCTCTAAGAGTACGTCAAGTACATCTAAGAGTAAGTCGAGTATGTCTAAGAGCACGTCGAGTATGTCTAAGCGTACGTCGAGTATGTCTAAGAGTAAGGATAGTATATCGTAAAATATTTACTATGCCTTCAGAAACCTCCATACACCATTTAATTCCAAAACATCGTTCCACACCCTTGCAATCTACACCAGCATACTTTTCTTCCATTTCTACCCATACAAGACCCCCTTCAACCACCAAGTCCCTTTATATATATATATATATATATATATATATATATATATATATATATATATATATATATATATATATATATATATATATATATATATATATATATATATATATATATATATATACAGTCGAAATGTCATACAACTGCTTGAAGTTAGGTAAAATTTCAGTTTTTTTGTTTACTAGCGACACATGTGTATAGTAGAAAACCTTTCAATAGAAATTTCCCTTGCGCTCCCGATAGCTTGCTATCAGGAGCGAATAAAAAAACGCGCTTATTGTTGACTTCTTTTCAAACAACAATACAGCCATGGGTATTAATAATATTATAAATAGCACTAATGGCTGTATGATACTCACTTTTTTCCCACTTTTTCAGTGACTAGAAAAGACAAACAGAGTGAGAAAAAAATATATATACAAAATATTTGTGAGAGTTAGTGGATACACCACATGCATAAAAAAATTTTAAAACGTCAAAACACTAGGTAGTAGTAGCTCATATATTTCTAGCAGTATTGAGCAATTCTTCAAAAAAAAGAATTCAATTTAAATCTTTTTTTTGACACACGTACTTTTTCTGACATTTTACGCGGTAAATGTATGTGGACAGCATATTTTGTTTCGGTTTTTAAAGTGAAATACGTGAAAAAATTTTAGTAAAAAACAAATAAAATTAAGTTGATTGATTGCTAATTATGTCGATAGAATTGTTAGCAGCAGCTAACGCAAATTTATTGTGTACGGCCGCGTATTTATTAAATAAAATAAAAAGTGATAAGAAATATTCTTCAAAATGGTAACTTCACCGCGAAACCGACGGATTTAGCCACAAACTATTAAAGGAGATAGAAGCAGAAGATATAAAGTTGTACAAGAAAATATTACGGATGACGCCTGTGCAATTTCAAACAATATTGGAGTTGGTTCAACCGTTTATACAAAAACAGGATCCAAACTTCCGAAATTGCGTCTCTCCTGCTGAACGTCTGCAAATAACTTTGCGGTATTTAGCTACAGGTATATGTATTTTTTATATAAAGTTATAACGTTAGTTTGGATGTAAAAGTTGATTAATTTAATAAATAAAAACTAAACTTTTTGTTAATTATTTTATTTTATAAATTTTCTTTAACAACGTTAATTTTTATTGTTATCTTGTGTTGGTTGTTGCTCTGCTGCTGCTGCTGCTAAATCCCAAAATTGAATAGAATGAATATTGGGTTTGTTCTCTTCCTCGTGTGCTTTTTTTTGATAAACGCCGAACCTAAATTCGGTAACCAGTTTTTCTTTGTTCGGGCCATCGTGCTATTGATGATGTTAAAGTTATGACGCAGGCTGTTGACAAAAACATTATACCTATTGTCTTCGTATGATTTTATCAATTTTGTTTTGTTAAAATCGATGCGATTTTAATGCAATTCCAAATGAGGTGATTTGGAGGTCATGCTAACAAAATGATTGTGTATCACAAAAATATAATTTTTCAATTATATTTTGCATAAGAAATTTTGTATATACAAGTTATGTTGTATGTTTGTGTATGCAATGTACTTTGTATAGTTTGTATACCAAAGTAGAATCGTTATGTAATGAGGAAAAGAATGAATTCACAATTAAATGTGAATTGTTCGTTACAAATTTTGGAACGTATTTTGTAAAATTCTTTATCTGGAGGATTGTCCATTGATAAAAATTAGAGCTCGGAGGGATGTTGATTTTATTGTGCGGTGTTTCTTGTAATGGAAGAAACTACCCGCTACAAAGTATTCTGATTTTATCCAATTTGAGGATTTTGATTTCAGGTGAAACTCAAACTTCGTTACAGCTGCCATTCGGAGTCCAGCAATCAAAGATTTCAAAAATATTGAAAGAAACAATCCCGGTACTGTACAGCGTTCTGAACAAGAAGTACTGAAATTTCCACAAGACACTTCCGATTGGCTAGATATTGCGAAGGATTTCTATTTTAAGTGGGGCTTCCCCAATTGTATCGGTGCAATAGATGATAAGAGTAAGAATATTTTTGAGTTCATATACATATATAGTACATATGTTTTTCTTACAGGCAAACATTGCAAAATAAAGCCAATGAAAGAATTTGGTTCAAATTACTGGTGTTACAAGGGAACCAATTCGTTCGTTTTAATGGCTATAGCAGACGCCATACCGATTTGTATTTGTAGACGTCGGAATCAATGGACGTATAGGTGACGCAGGAATCTGGATGAGGTCCGAAGAAGGGATATAGAGGCGAATATTGTACCACTTCCTGCACCAAGCAACTTGCCAGCAACGTAAACTCTTTCACCGTAGGTTTTTCTGGCGGACGACGCGTTTCCCTTGACGGAATATACAATGAAGCCGTATTCCCATAAAGACCTAACAACTAGTCAAAGACGATACAATTATATGTTGTCAAGACATCGAAGAGTGGTGGAGAATGCATTTGGAATCCTCGCTAACCGGTTCCAAGTACTATTCTCACCAATTTCAAGAGAACCAAGTGAGGCTATTAAGGTAGCTTTAGCCTGTATTTGTATACACAATTTTCTGAGGACGGATAATATAAACAATGGTTTAAATACTGACGATTTGTCGCCTGAAGAAGTAGACATTATAAATAACAGGCACTACTGTGCTACCAATAATGGAACAGTTGGTGCACCGAGAAAAAATGGTACAATAGTCCGAAAGCAGTTTGAAAATTATTTTACAACATTTTACCCCGAAATAATTTTATCTTAAATAAACAATATACAAACTTTAAATGAATTAATAATTTTTATGCGGATGAATAATAATTTTAAATGAATTAATAATTTTTATTGTTTTTTGTTTTTCATCGTCCCGCTGGTTTTGAACTTCCATGATTTCAAATAAAAAATTACTAATTTTATGTTTTGCGAGATTTAACAAGTCTTTATTTAATCTTTCTAAGTCTTGCGCGACCCATTCACCGTATGATTGATATTTTAATTTCGGTTTAGATTCTATTTGCAAATGTTTTTGGATCTCTTTAGAAGATTGTAAGCAAGCTTCAGTTAGTTCGTTATGTTTTGATTTTGAAGATAATCTAGCCTTTTTGGTCGGGTGTAGTGGTGTTGGGCGTAGTATTTGTGTTTCAGATTCAATTGAGGTAGGTGTTGAAGTGATGAACCGGCTACTGGAGTTTGAATGGCATGTTGCTGATGTGTCATGCAGATCAATATTTGGTGATCTCGGTCTTTTGTAGTTTGACGTTGGTGACTGGTTTAAATCTATGTTGCTTGGCGACATTGGAGAGTGAATTGATGTAAAATAAGATCGAGACTATCATCGCTATCTAAAATTTCCATTTCCGAGCAATTTGTGTCTTCTGTTAAACTATTGTTCGTGTTACCCATGTGCGTTGCAGAATCTCGAGATAATTCCTAAATTAAAAGACAATATAAGATATACTCGTTATTCATCTTTCCAAATTAATTTATTTGATTTTGTCATTATATGTACATATAGGGACACAGCGACCACACAGAACAAAAAAGATTTTAATTCGGTTTGGTTTTTCCGAAATGTCAAAATATGTAAATAGTGTTACTGTAGTGTTGTCTACAATATTAATCATTCTTTTTCTCTGTTTCGCGTTGCTAGTTTCGCATCACTTTTTAGGACTTGAAAAAAGCGAGTATCATCAAAGCAACCTTGATTATACAAAGCCATAATCTAAAAAACACAGCTTTTATAAAGGAATTAGAAACGAGGAAAAAACCAAACTTTTCATAGTAAAATACACAAAACATATGGGAAATCACCTTTTTTCCTAAGACAAATTTTTAAATGGAAACGTTACAAATTCTTAATTATGATTTCTGAAATACTTTCATATATGAATGCCGTTTAAGTAAAACGTTTTCATTTTCTTGTAATAATTGAATTATTTAAACCAAAATAGAAAAAAAAATTTCATAACAACAGCATTCTGGTCAAATTAAAATAAAAGCTTACTACAATTCGTTTGGTCATTAAGTCAATATACATTACATAGATGGCAGTGATGACAGTAAAAATTTGGTAGAATTGTACCAAAAATTACCACCTGGGGAAAATTCAAGTTCAAAAATTGTAGGAAAAGCAAAACAAATTCACAAAATATTGGAACGTTCGTTAATTTTATTATTAAATAACTATTTTTCGTATTTTTCTGTAAACATTTAAGACATCTTACGTACACTAGTAAAACTAAAGGTAAATTTAGCAAGTATTATTTTAATTCGTCAGAGCCAACTTTGATGTATTTTTCAAAATGAAAGTTCGAAAAATATATTATAGAAATAATTTAATTTTAATATTTCTGCAATTAAAATTCATTTAATACCATATAGCCTTCTTGTAAATTGTTGCTGAAGATATGTAGACAACTTTTATGTAAACATTTTATAATATTTTTGCTTTTTTCATTAAAAAACTTGCAGCTAAAAAACACCATTTTTACTATGGATTCCTATGGAAATCAGTGAAAAGTTATACCACTAAAAAAGCTTCTAAAAAATACGTCATTTTGAATATGGCTCTATACTCTAGAAGGCTCTGGTATCATACGGCCATAATGCAATAAAAAAAGTGTTCCCCAACAAAAATATTGTGAGTTTTTTAATCTTAAGCTTGTATAGTTATATTTATTGCCAAACAAATTTAATGAACGTCTGTCTATTAAACTTCTATTGATTTCCAATACACAAACTAAAAATAAATCCTTTATCATTAAACATATAGAACTACTACTATCAAAAACGAGAGCCAGGTCAAAACCCAATTGGAAAATTTCACGACAAAAACGCCAATGCTAGGGTAAAGCTTAAAAAACGAAGTCTAAATTCAACTGTAAATAATTGTCCCAAAGGTGTTTATTATTTAAATACATATGTATATAAAGTGGTGCAGCTTCTATCTAACAAGTTTCTTTTAGTTTCAGCAACAACAAAGCCTTGTGACGTAGATATTTTTACACATAAAGATGTTCAGGATACCTGGTCTGAAGTGGAGCAAAAATGGGCTGATGTAATAAATTGTTGTCAACAAGACATTAAATCGCATTACACCGATATTTTAAAAAAATGCACTGAAAAGAGGAGCGTTTGGAATTTATTTATCAGTAATAGCGATATGTTTGAGATTTACATTTCTCATTTATAATCACTACTTTTTGTTTCTCAAAAACACAATTTAGTAGTTACAAATAAACATTAATACACATAAATATTTGTAATATTTAATTGTTGGTTATAAATATTAAGGTTTTGGACTCAAACAATACAAGTATTCCCAGTAAACATCTCGAAAAATTTATTTAAAATGTTCCTTCTAAACAACACAATTATTGCTAACGTATTCACGAGAAACACATTTGAGAAATAAGTGTTTGTTACAAACAATTTGCGTTTGTGTTAGGTAATCTACCTTTACTTTGAATAGAAATCACATTTCTATTTCAATGTTTCATTCTGTGCAGTGATATTTGTTATACAACGCGCTTACGCCAGTGAAATAAAAAGTAAAGTGAAATTGTATAAAGTAAATTGCAAGTGTACAAAGTGAAATTTAGTTATAAGTTTACATTTAGACAAATACCAAGGTAAACATCTAGTTTTTCAAGTCTATTATAGAGATAATATAATATACTCTTAAAATGACTGAATACGAGTACTTCGAAGCTATTCAGGTTTCGTACAAAAATTACACTGAAATAGTGCCGGTGTCGGGGAATGGGGTGTTTACATACGAAATATTTTATGCTGCTGGTATAGCTATTACAAAATATTTTATAGTTAAATAATTTTTCAAACTTATTAGATGAAAAAATTTATATTTCTTTCTATAGTTGCACCTCACTTTAAAATAGTAAAAAAATTCAAGTTTTGTCATGAAATTAGCGGTGTGAAATTAACACAATAACAAAAACTTCACAATCAAACCTTTTTTTCACCCTTTTTAAAAAACAATAGCAAAATCATTTTTAAATTATGTTTATTCCTTGGTTGTTGTTTGTCGTTAAAAAACAACTTATGTATATTCAATTTTCGAGTAAGAAATAAACTAGGAAACAACAAGGAATCGAACACATAATTTACATGTTTAGTACGAATATATCTAAGTAAAAGGATAATATTACCGAAATGAAAACATAGAAATTTTCTTTTGATTTGTTCATAAATGACAAAAACGATTTTTATTTTTGTCTGATATTGGGTAAATATACTCGTCTCATAACGTACAATATCCATACAAAAATGAAAATTCAATTTTGAAAATGAATCCTTATATGTAAATTACAAACAAAAATATACACATGTTATGTAGAAGTGCGGAGACCCAAAAAGAGAATTATTGAAACCTCTGAGGTTTTTTTTTTGTTGACAAAATAATAACCATGATAACGTTTGGTTTTTATTGATTTTTGAATTATTTATTAACAAGTGACAAGAAAAGGATGTATCAAATGTTTTATGATATATCTAAACCTTTTTGTACGGATATAAGTTAACTTTGGTTATGGTTTTGATTGAAAAGGTAACAATCAATCAAAACATAAGCAAACACTATGTAAAATATCAAGACGTCTTATGAACAATAATTTTGGAAAAATAAAACAACAACAAAAGTAATTGGAAGTTACAGTAGAATCGCAATAACTTTATTTCCTTACTCTCTTAATAAACGAAACTATTTTAGGTGATTTCTCATTTCCCAAAATTTTATTTTTTCGATTTTTAAAAATAAGAAAAACCCATTACATGATGTAATCGCATTACCGGCATCTCAACAATGCCGTCTTTCAATATATAAACATACAAACAAAACCATTTTCATTCATTCACTACATAAGTAAAATAAAATTTTGAAAGTATCTAGTATTCTATGACTTTTATTGTTTTAGTTTTTAACGTGAATGTGTTATGAAGGGTATCTTTAGGCATTTATAACTTTGGAATCCGACCACCTAGAAATCTTAGCCATACCTTATTTTTTTTATTTGATTAAGGTCTATTAATTAGTCTGTCTTTCATGAAAATCGGATAAATACTTTTCGAATTACTATTTGTTAACAGATATCAACAGCGAGGATATCGGGCATCTCTCTCGCTCTAGCGCTTTGCTTGAGTTGAGATGCCTTAAAGGTTATTTTGTTTAGAGATAATAAAGAAATAAAAACAAAATATAGTAGTTTGGTCCTCGTATTTATAATTTTTTGTGGGAGTCTGACGTGCGAACAGGAAAAGCAGTCCAGAAAAATTATCTGCTGCTCGTGTTCCAATCTGACCGTTTTGTCTCAAAATCAATATTTTAGCCCTTAACAAACGAGGTTTTTTTTTGCAATAAGGCGACCGAAAATTGGGTAAATGTTTAACACCTTTAAACTGTTTTTAAAGAGGAAAATTCAAGGTATTTCAATAATTTATAATTGTTATTATTTTTATTTTAGATTAATTTCAATTATTTGAGAGTATCATATTTTTCAAAGCAGTTGCTAATGTGTAGGGATAGATTCAAGGGACATGTTAAAAGTTAAACAATGCATAAACAAATACTACGCAATAATACTGTTTTTTGGTTTATGAAGAGAAACAGTACATTCACAATGAAAAAACTTTTTACTTTTGACTTACAGATTTGTATGAATTTCCAACATAATGAACAAAAATTTTTGTTCGTTATGTTGGAAATTCATACAAACCTGTAAGTTTACAAAGTAAGAAGTCCCACCTGAATTTATATGACTAAATCAATACAACTCAATTTCTAACCTCCATGTAAGCTGGGTGCTTAAATTTTCTGGAAATTTGTTATTTATCAATAGGTACTACTTTAAAATAAACTAAAAATTATTAAGCTCTGAAATCCTCGTAGTTTAGTTTGTTTTAAATCATCTACACACACAACAAAATTAAATTATAAATAAACAAAATAAAAGAAATTAAATTAAATAACAAAATAAATAAAGTGTAATTACAATTTAATTAACCGAGTTTAATATTTAATAATCTTATCCCAAGCATAACAAAGCCGAAAACTTGATTCGGTTTTCCGATTATTGGTACAGACGTACAAAAAAATAGGAAAATGATGTAATTTGATTTCCAACTTCCAACACATATAGCGTTTGAGTGCAATCATATCTTTTTTTTCCTGTGAGAGAGGTCAACGAATGATAGAAAGAAGTGTTTTTCTTCGAAATGAAAAAAAAAAAAAAAATAACACAAAAATGTGAATATGGTTTTTCGGTATTGATATGCTCGGCAAAGTTGTTTTTCTTGACTTGCGCAACAACTTTGCTAAAGAAAGCATAACGAAAATCTTAATGATTCAAATAGTATTGGCGAGCAAAGAAAAAAAATGCCAGTTCTTAACGACACTTTGTATAAAAAGACCCACTGGATGCCATTTTTAATATTTAATTGATAGGCAAAATTGTTGGCCGGAATAATAGGAACAACTTTGCTAAAGAAATCAAAACGAAAATCTTAACGGATCAAGAGCTAAGTAGTGTATATTTTTAAAAATTTTTGGCCAAAACATGTCGAAAGCGATATCTCAAAAGCGGGGACTAATTTTGAAGGGACTAGCGACATTGGATTCAGCGTACTTCAATTAGGTTTACCTCCTGGGGGTGCCCAGCTTGTTACTTTTTCCAACTAGCAGAGTATTATCTCATATGTTGTAAAATAAAAACTGTGCATAGAAGTGGGCATTCGAAATAGTTTGAATACGTTCGAAAAGTTATTTAGCGATTATTTATTATTTTTATTCCGACAAATAAAAAAAAATCAATCGAAATAAGTCGCTGTTTTAGTTAAGAAATTTTATTTCATGTAAGTATTTTTTTTTTTTTTTTTTTTTATGTAGAGTGACTTTTTATAGATTCACCATCGTCATTGGAAAATTAGGTGTATTTTTTTTAATCGACGACGATATGATTTTGCCGAACGATTTAGCGTGTAGTACAGCTGCAAGTGAAAATAAAAGAAAATTTAAATGCATTCATTATCAATGGATATTTTATTGTTCACAAGTGGAAAAATCACGTTACGTCAATGGCGATGTAAATTTATTTTTTTTTACTTACTTCATATATTTCAACATATTTTCAAGTGTAAGTTTTTTCCACAGTGATCTTCGTTTTATGTCTGTGTAGCTCGTCATACTACTGTGACTGGTAGGCTGGAGTGGCGTAGTTGCAGTTAATATGAGGTTATGACAAGAATTGACCCAAGTACATCAAACAACAATGTAATAGATAATAACATAGATAATTTAGTTGGTTCTTTTAAATGTGGTTGAATGAGATAAATTGTTCATTTTTTAGTGCAGTACATTTTAAGTCACAAGTCACTTTACGAAACACACAGGCATTCACCTTATGCTGCCATAAAGGTAAAATTAATTTGCCTGTCCACGAACATATTGTTCAAACTGATACCAGTAGAAGTCCAACCTAAAAAAAAAATGTAATTATCTAGTAGTTCAGGGCTATGACCATGTAAAATTAATGTACTAAATTATAGCGGAATAATTGTTTCCAAATATTTTTATATAGATGACACTGTGTCTTTAATAGTAAAAAATAATTATAAAATGTAATGATAGGTGACACTTTTGTAAAATTATTTTTAAGTTTTAGAATTGTCAAAAAAGTAAAATTCTTTTTGTTTGCTCTCTTTGGAAATTACCGTCAACGTGGAAACACATAAAAAATAAAAAGCGAAAATAAAAATTTATTGAACCTGGACATCCGAATTATGCTACGAGACCAATTTGAACCCTTTTTTTTCTTCTTTCAACTGGACACGGAAAAACTGCAAAGGAATTCACCACCACGTTAAGAATTTAGGAAACGATAATTTGCCGGAACCATTTTGAGAATTATAATTATATATTATATTATATATTTTTATAATCCACGCGATTTATATATTTATTACTGGATATTGGAGCAGTGATATATTACCAATATACCAGGAATTAAGAAACCGTGAGTAAACACCATTTTTTGTATTATTGTTGCGATACACCACACCCCCGCGATATAGTGGGGTTTATTTAACAAAAAGATGAATTTGAGAGTTGGTCTGATTAAGAAGATCTATCGTGATTTTAAATACAGTCCACTACTCACGTGATCAGATTCATCGACGCAGGAAAACACTGAGTGAGGTAATTGGATTCATTGTAAAGATTGTGTTGGTTAGTCACAAATATAGGAGTTTGGGCCAACAATAGATCTGCCATTTCATACCAACTCAATTGGCTAAACATTGATCCTTCGAGCCGGATCTGTGAAAACTAGTGAAAACGCGAATCGTAAAACACGAGTTTTATTGTATACAATCTTAGCGAGTGACCTACGCCAAATAGCGGTACAGTGAAGTGAGTAAGAAAGTGTTATAATCATTAAAAGTTACCAAAAATGGCCGAAGCTAGAGCAGTTAGACGATTATTGAGAAATCAAGAAGACATCAAGGCAAGGGTTTTTGTATTCAATGAAGCCACGTCAATAAGTGAGATAAGAGCTACACAAGACCTTCTAACGGATCAATGGATGGAGTTCCAAGGTCTCGAGGAGAAAGTAAAGGGAAAATTTGACGACACAAATATAGGGTCCATGGAAAAGATTGAAAGCCTCTATTTTAATTTGAAGCGGAAATTGTTGAAACGAAAAAGGGCTTGTGACGAAAACAAAGAAAACCCGGGCAACAAAACAATGGATGAAACCAATTTTTTACACGAGATTTCCGCAATAAACAAACGTGAGGGCGAAGTTCGTTTACCTAGAGTAAACATTCCAACATTCAGCGGAACATATTCTGAATTTCCATCATTTCGAGATCTTTTTGAGACATCAATAAATGATAACACAAACATATCGAAAGTGCATAAGTTCGAGCGCTTATATCCGAAAGCCAGTGTAAACATAACTGACATCACGACAGATACAATCCAATCAAGAGAAAGATGTGCTGTAGTAATGGGATCCTTGTGTGATTCGCGAGTGCAGATTACAATAGAATTTTAGTATTTCATTTTTAAAAAACCATTTTAATCCCAGTTTGCTAACAGTATACAAAAATTCAAACCTCTAAAACTTTTAAAAAGAAACTAATTTATTTATTTATTTATTTTAATATGTTACAATATCCTACAACTTGTTATTAGGATTTTCTTAGTTTCACTTCTTCTAAAAATCCAGCAATGCAAAAGTCTGCCGGGGAAGTCGCAAATCGATGCCTACCTATATCTGAAAGAAAACAAAAATAAAAATGATTAACCAACAACATAAATACTTTATGTAATTTTCACTTATATAATCGCGACATAATTTATCGTACTTTGCCAAGAACTAATTTATCCTGTTTTATACTGGTTAAAACAGGAAACACTTGCACAAATATTAAAAGAAACCTGTATTGCATTGGCAATAAATCGATAATGTTTGTTTTGTTTTCGTATTTACAATAGAACAAAATAAATTGACTTTTTACGTTTGTTCTCTCCAGATAGAAATTATTATACAACAGCTTTTACCGTTATATTTTTGCAAATTTGTCCATTAAAATTATTTTACAAATTAGATTGCATTCAAGTGCTTAACGTGAGTAGTTTATTTTGTTAAAAAAATTACAAGATCCAAATAAATAATGTTAAAAAAATAAACTTTGGTGGATTTTCGGAAAGTTGTAATTAAATTACACTTGGAAAATCGTTCTTTAGCCGAAATAGATAAAACAGTTAACAGAACCAAGTCTACGATACAACATATTGTTAATAATCTCAAAAAAACTGGCAGTGTTCAGTGTAAAAGGCGACGGGGGCGAACTCGAATATTAAATGAAAGAGATGAACGTGGGATTCAACAGGCAATTAGGAAAAATCCAAGAATTTCCAGTATGAATCTAAGAAATATTGTGGTCAGAAATTTAGAAATCATTTTGGCGGAACGTTTAAGACGAAGGTAAATTTAACATTTTTGACCACGATGGGCCAGCAAAAGTATGGCGGAAGAAGGGGCAATCACTGAATGTTAAAACCCTAAAAAGCACCGTAAAACATGGCGGTGGAAGCATAATGGTTTGGGGATGTATGGCGGCTTTAGGTGTGGGCAATTTGCTGATCATCAATGGAAATATGAATAAGGAGATGTATCTTGACATTTTAAGGGGCAATTTGGCTGAATCAGTAACAAACCCCGGCTTGTTCTATTAATAATACGTCCCAGGAGCACCGAGCTACGCTCGTTCCGAATTACATTAGCGTTTGTTACACGTTCATGTCACTGAGTTTCACCTCATTCAATTGAGCAATATGTTAGTTCCATTTAGACTGTCGATTTTCCAGAAAAATTTCCGACACTCATGTTTGAATCCCATTCTATACTAAACAAATCCCATTCTATACAATTCATCCCAATTGAAAGGAAATGGTTTAATTCTATTGAAACTAGAATAATATTCATATTCCCATTTTACAATCCCATTTTCATGGTACATACCGAGTTGTATCGAAATCGGTTGAGAAATGGCTCTTTTACCACTTTTATTAATATTTTAATGAAAATTCTTCTGCTTTTCCATAGTAAATTTCAAAAGTTTGTGGGTGAGTTAATTTATTTTTTCTCCGCTAGAGCACACCCTACAATCGTCAATCGTTGTCGTTCTATCATCATCATCATCATATAACCAAAACACCAACACATATACATACATATATTGTTTTGCATTCTCTCAATTGTTTTTTTTTATTGTACCGTACGGTGTACACTTAAAATAGATTTTGGTTTAGTACTTCGTTTTATGTTATGTACATACTTACAGACATTAGCAATTACACAATGTATGTAGATATTAGAAGCAACGAATTCTATTTGAAAACTCATACAAAATGTTAGAATATCCTTGAAAATTTTGTGTTGTGTAAGTTTTACTTTTTATAGTTTATTTATTAGAATATAATATAATATTAGTTTTATTTTTAGCTTATATTTTATATTTCACCATACGCCACTCAATCATAATTAGCAAGGGATTTATTACCAAGCGGGCAAACAAATTTTGATACATATTCCGAACTTCTCGAAATGGGTGCTGGAATATACTTCGGTATGGAGTTTCTAAGCGTAGTAGCTGGTGTTACGGCTAAAGATAAACATTTCAAAGAGGTTAAAAATCATTAAGACTAAAGTTATACTTAATATCAAAATTCCGTAAAATGTTAAATATTTCTTCAGTACCACCACATTCTTTAGGCACATTTGGATTATTCTTGAGGCTGCCTGTATATCGAGATGTGCTACTGCGCAATAAAATAAAAGCACAATGCTGAGAGATGGCGAAAAAGTGAAATTTATAGTCTGTTGCTAGCCTCATCACTCCCAACGCTACCATTTTAAGTATTCCGATAATTATTGGATTGTTCATCGCTGACAACCGATGATGGTGTTGTTGATTGAAGTTGACGCGGTACATTTAGTTCTGAATTATTTGAACGTATTCACGCATTCACAATTGAGTGGTTTGCAAACGGAAATTTCATCATAATTAAAAACTACCACTTGTAACACTGGTGAGCAAATAATATTGTGCATTAAAGTCATGTATATTGGGCTAAAGGGCTTACTGGTTTTGTTACCGGATCCACCCAATAATCATGGAACGTTGAACAGGCGCTGCTACAACCAAAAACCGAAGAAGAACATGTTACAATACTATATATCAGAATATTCTTTAAAATTGTGTGTCGTGTAAGTTTTATTATTTTAAGTTATTTATTCCATATTCTAATTAGTTTTCGTTTTAGCTTATATGAATATTTTACCGGCCGCCACTCAATCTGATAATATAGGTAGCAAGTAATTTATTATCAAGCGGGCAAACAAATCGTGATCTAAGTTCCGAACTCCTCGATATATGAGTTGGAAAGGGTTTCGGCATGGAATTTCTAAGCGTAGCAGCTGATGCTGTTGTTAAAAATAAACGTTTCAAAGAGGTTAACAAATCAAGCCGCTATAAAGACTAAAGCCATAATATCAAAATTTCGTATGAAACACGATGAGATACATACTATGCCACAATTTTCTGACTGTTTACTACAACCGTTCCTGCACGTACTGGTGCAAACCTAACGAAAAAATGACGTTCCAGGCATCTGATTTTGTACCATTATCACCGCCACTACAGATATATCTAGTCGAGATGTATTATCTCTATTAGCGCATTTCCTTCCGATAGTATATACCGAGAGTGCTAAGATAATTATTGATAATTCAGAATAGGAAAGATCTAAAGGGAAGTTTGTTGGCTAAAATTGACTAAAAAAGTTGAACCAAATTATGAAAGATACGAGGACGTGAATGATACCTTGACAGAAACATCGGATAAAATATCAAATATTTCTTCAGTACCACCACATTCTTTAGCCACATTTGGATTATTCGTGAGACTGTCTGCATATTTAGATGTGCTATTGCGCGCTAAAATAAAAGCACAATGCTTACTACGCTTAGTACTTGGTGTTACCGGAAATTATGAAGAAGTGAAATTTAAGTCTGTTGCTAACCTCATCACTTACCAACGCTACCCTATTAAGTATTCCGATAATTATTGGATTGTTCATCGCTGACAACGGATGATGGCGTTTGTTGATCGAAGTTGACGCGGTTTGATCGAAGTTGACGCGGTACATTTAGTTCTGAATTTTTGAGCGTATTAACGCATCATTCACAATTGAGTGGTTTGCAAACGGAAATTTCATCATAATTAAAAACTACCACTTGTAACACTAGTGAGCAAAAAATATTGGATAATAAAAGTCATGCATATTGGGCTAAAGGTACTGGTTTTGGTACCGAGTCCACCCAACAATCATGGAACGTTGAACATTCGCTGCTACAACCAAAATCCGAAGTGGAACATGTTACAGTACTACATGTCAAAATATTCTTGAAAATTGTGTGTCGTGTAAGTTTTATTATTTTATGTTATTTATACTATATCCTAATTAATTTTCTTTTTAGCTTATATGAATATTTTACCGGTCGCCACTCAATATGATAATATAGATAGCAAATAATTTATTACCAAACGGGCAAACAAATTGTGATATAAGTTCCGAACTCCTCGATATATGAGCTGGAATGGGTTTCAGTATGGAAATTCTAAGCGTAGCAACTGATGTTCCGGCTAAAAATAAACGTTTCAAAGAGGTTAAAAAAATCAAGCCGCTATTAAGACAAAATTCATAATATCAAAATTTCGTATAAAACTCGATGAGATACTACTATGCCTCAATTTTCTAACTGTTTCCAATTAACCGTTCCTGCACGTCCTGGTGCAATCTTAACGAAGAAATGACGTTCCAAGCATCTGATTTTGTATTAAAATAAAAAACTAGTGTTTTTTAAATAAACAACAGTAGTTGTATAAATACATTTTTTATTTGTATTATTTTTCACAAATGATTTTGTACTATTATCATGACCGCTAGCCCGCTACAGATATTTTCGAGTCGAGGTGCATTATCTCTATTAGCACATTTCCTTCCGATAGTATATACCGAGAGTGCTAAGATAATTATTGGTGATTCAGAATAGGAAAAATCAAAAGAGAAGTTCAATAATCGGGGAATTGGTTAAAGTTGAAGCAAATTATGATTTATACGAGGACGTTGATGGTACCTTGATGGAAATATCGGATAAAATATCAAATATTGTTTCAGTACCACCGCATTCTTTAGCCACAATTGGATAATTCTTGAAACTGCCTGCATATTCAGATGTGCTATTGCGCGCTAAAATAAAAGCACAATGCTTACTACTCTTACCTTGTTTACCGGAGATGGTGGAGGAATAAAATTTATAGTCTGTCGCTAGCTTCATCACTCCTAACGCTACCACCATTTGAAGTATTACGACAATTATTTTATTTGCTCTACTAAACCACCGATGACGCTTGAAACCAAAAAGCATCCACCAGTCAACGGTGTTTTAATAAAACTTCTTTTTATAGTTGCGTGAAAAACGCTTTAGTAAAAAAGTGAAAGTACCACCCAACGTATCCTATGGGGTAGTCATTGATCCAAACATTTATACTGTTGACAATGGGCACTTGAAAAGAAAAAACTAAAATAATTTTCAAAACTTAAACTATTTTTATTAATCAATTTATTGTATCATCATGTCGTGTTGCTGTTTCAGCCAACGCTAACATGGCTAAAGCGGTAATACTTCGTACATTTCGGTGTTCATCAATTAAACCATTTATTATCACTTCGATCAATAGCTTGATAATACAAGATGAAATCGCGTTTATTCGAACAGCGATTTGTTGTACGATTTTTATGCCAGTATAACGATCTTGCCATTTGGTACTCTGGCAGACCACCTTGAGGAACGATAATAATGTTGGAATGCCAAAAACAATTGCGACCACCACAAAAGCATGTGCAATGGTATTTCGTATATACGCCTCTATATTATCGATATCGGGACGCATTGCAGAAATCATTGCTGTTATACCGGTCGAATTTACTATTTTTGAGATTATCTCGTAATCTTTATATTCCTTAAGTTCAGGGTCATAAATAGTTTCTATAATTTTCAATAACACAATATCTAACAGATATTTATCATAATTTTGTGCATCCACAAGCGAAGGATTAGTATCGCATTTTATTTGAGGAGTTACATCCCATCGATTATGCCGCGTTGGTTTTGATACTCGTACCTTATTTTAATTTAAGAACGATTTTTTATGTGATATTTTATTTTTATATATTTATTCTATTCCACTCATTTTCGTGATTATTTGGTCAAGAAAATCACTGGAATAATTAAATCCTACAATTGAAAATTGAATCCAATATTTCCAGAAAATTATTTCAATATCGATTTCATATAAATTTTCAAGATTCTCGCTCGAATTAATGATCCTTCACCTAAATACATATATATATGTAGTTTCCCAAATTATAACTACGTGTACTGATATACATACATTTACCGTAACTTAAATGTAAATGTAGTTTTTGTAGTTAATTCTTGATTTTTGTGAACGTAAATGTCATAATTGTGCCTTTGCAACACAAATAATTTACTATAATAGCCTAAATGTAGCTTACTACTTTTACATTCATCTTTTATTATTATTCAATCATACATGCCATATAAATTTGAAAAAAAAAACGAAAAAAAAATTTATCTCAAGAATGTAATTTTCGAGGTTCGAACTACGATCTAAAATTTTAAAATCCACAACGCTAACACCTAGACTACTGCGGCATGGGAATTTGCCGAAAAATTACTTGGTTTTATAAAAAGTTTTGAGCATTCTACTAAATTATATAATATGTAGATAGATTTACACAATGTGACGTATCAACATAGAGAAAGATAAAATTTGTCAGATCTTTCTGTAATTTGGTATACAGATGAAGAAAAATATTCTAAGAATAATTTCCTTTTACATCATATCGGAAAAATCACGGAAAATGCGAAAAAATCGCGAATTTCCACTCGGAAAATTCGTCGGGAAAAGACTAAAAAAAATATGCTGATCATCCAACATTAATTTAAATTTTTTTTTTTTTTGTCGTGATTTTTGAAAAATGGACATCCATGAAAAAAAAATCATAAAAAAAAATTAAATACATCCCATGCTGCTAACTACGCAGCTGTACTATTTAAAAAAATCATCAAACATTCTTTTCTATAAAAAAAAATACACAATACATATCGCTCATTTGCTGCAACAATGACACAATTTAAAAATAACAAATGTTATAATTTGAGAGACATTTCCGTTTGTCTTGTAGTGAGCTTTATAGCTTTAGGTGTGTCGTTATATCAGTTTTAACTATATTAAAAAGCCGATATTTCTCTATAAATAAGTCAAAAACGACCGATTTTGAGTTATGCCATTGTGGTAGCAAATGAGCGATATACAATTGACCATTTTAGAGATGGCGCTGTAAAATTTGGATAATTTTTCGAGATTTGAAGGCTTTACAGAGTTTTCCCAGACTTGAGACCAGACTCAATCGCATTTTCATGCAAAAAGACATCATATAGCCATTTTACGTCAACGAAATCGGTCTCGAAGTAGTTTTTCGTGCGGACATATATACATACCCGCAATTATTGCTCGTTTAATAATATAGATAGATAGATAGATAGATAGATAAGTAATAAAACATTAAACAACAAAATAATTAAAATATTTTTACGATTTAACAATTGCGCATCGTATCACAAACCCAAAAAAAAATTATTTGTTTTTAACCATAATCGAACCAACATATTTTTGTTATGTCAGTAAATCCAAATTGTAATCAAATAATTTACTAAATTTTTGCAGAGAATGAATAGATGTCAATTACGTTGTATGGAAATGTTTCAAAATAAAATACAAACAAGTTTATAACTAAATTAACATTATTTTGAAAATCGATGCATTTATCAAATGAGCCAAAAAGGCACACCTTGATTGGATTAGTGTTAAAAAATGACGTTTCACACAACCAAAATTGGTATAGAGCCATCTATTAGAATTTTTTAAACTAAAACCCCTCTGTCGTTAATTACATGCGTAACTACAGCCTTGGCCAAAAATATAAAGCACCCCTATCTATTAGCATTATATATTAATATTATGTCTTTCTAAACAATGGGTGTTAACGAACGAGTCATCCCACCGAATGCGACCCTTAATTATTGAAAATCACCACTTTTTGTTTTGTTTTAGGTTCTTAACAAGAAGTTGTAGCGTCGTAAAATTTTTTTATTTTAGTTTTGTATTTGATCGTGTACAGTCTTCACATAAAGTGTTTTAAATCAAAAAGAGTTTTCGTAAGTTTTTTGAGAAAAAAAGTGTGTTTGTGATAATTATGCCTAAAGCGTGCCAACTCAGTGAAGGAATAAGGGCACAAATTGTGTTGTTGGATTCGCAGGGTGTAAGCCAAATTAAAATATCCCAAAAATTAAAATGCTCTCGTGGAGCAGTTCAATCTACATTGAAAAGGGTTAAAGAGACCGGGGACTATGCCTATAAACTACGCTCAGGTAGAAATCGTATCACTTCGGTAAGAGACGATCGACAAATTGTGCGAAAATCTCTCAAAAACCGAAGAAAAACATCTGCTGAGATAGCTGCAGAGCATTTAACAGAACAAGAAGTTCACATTTCGGCACGGACAGTTAGAAGAAGGCTCCTGCAAGCTGGATTGAAAGGTTGTAAAGCAAGAAAAAAACCTTTGCTCTCACTTACCAACATAAAAAGTCGCTTGAGATGGGCTCGAGAACACAAACATTGGAATGACGTGGATTGGGCGAGAGTTGTTTGGTCAGATGAATCTACTTTTGAGGTAAATATAAAAAATAAATATTAAAAAATAATTAGTCAAAAAAAAAATAAAAAATTGTGCTATGTATTTTAAAAGAATTAATAGAGAAATTTATGTTAAATTTGATGGAATTCTTATAGATTTTTGGAACTCCTGGCGCAACCATCGTAAGAAGAAGAGTCGGGGAAGCATACAATCCTGATTGTATAGTGCCTACCGTAAAGCATGGAGGGGGTAAACTGATGGTGTGGGGTTGTATGGCATCATCAGGGGTGGGAAAACTGTTATTTTGTGAGGGTCCGATGAACAGTACCAACTATGTTACGGTCCTCGAGGCTGCATTGAATGCCTCAATTCGGCAAATCTTTGGGGAAACGGATAGTTCTTCGATAATTTATCAACAGAATAATGCCCCTGCCATACTTCCCGCGTTACGATGAGTTGGTTTCGAAAAAAACAAATTCGAGTCATGGACTGGCCCGCCCAGTCACCAGACCTAAATCCCATTGAAAATTTGTGGTCAATTTTAAAAAAAAAAATCAAGGATCGCAGTATGACTTCCAAGGAAGACCTCAAACGTGCGCTGACAGAGGAATGGAAAAATATATCGAGAAATACCTGCGAAAAATTAGTACGGTCGATGAATAAAAGAGTCCTGGCTGTCATCAAAGCCAAAGGAGGACCTACAAAATATTAAAATTAATAAAATATAAAAAGTATTTCCTAAAAATATTGAGTTTTAATTTTTGTCTTCATTCGTTTTGTAGATACTACAATTTGGGAGGGGTGCTTTATAATTTTGGCCAACTCTGTACTTCTAACAACTACACCATCACTTGAGCATGAGAAGTTACGAGTAGATACAAGTACTTGTGAGTAGTTTGCTAACGCCAATGGAACACGCTTATAATATTTCTATAAATATTCATATGAACGCGGTTAATTTTGTTTCCCTATATACCAACTGTAGTACATAAGACTGTGCCCGAAATCTGTGATAAATATTTTTTAGTACACATTTTTGACATTTATTTGAAAAAACCGCATACACCCAAATTATCACGGACTTTTGCAATGATAAGTTTTAACACAAACAGAATAATTGTTCGGTCGTCATTTAACATGGTCGCCTTTGGTGGTCCTCCCTTTTACGCCGAAACTATCCAACCGATTTTCATAAAAATTACACCACTCGAAAGGTATTCTTCTGTAGGTGTGCACAATCTGTGTCTTAAATAAATCGGATATCAGATGGCTGAGTTATAACGGTTTAAAAATAACACATTACAACAACAACATTTGTATATTTTCATATAGGAATCAGAGTGTTGGATGCGTCTCAATAGGGTAGGGGTTGACCGTCTATAGCCATGTATCTCGTGGCCTATATTCTAACGCTGCAACTATGTAGAAACCACCAAATGTGTCTAGTATACCTCCACGTGGTAACACCCGGGCAACGATGTGAAGCATCGGCGAAATACTAGAGGCGAGTGCAGTACACTATAAATGAGCAATGAGCAGAACAAATAAGGAAACTAATACCGCAGGTGGTACACCTGTTGCTCAGGTAAATCCACCCTCTTCGGTGGTCGGTCTCATGGATTCTGGGGATGCAATGGCTGGTCATTGCTATACTACAATTATTTTAACCAATCCCAAGACATGTTGGTGAATAAACAAGCTCATTTGAGTGAAACAGAAAAGGATAATTCACATCCCTTCCAGAGGAGTAACAAAGTCGCGTATTCTCCGATAAGAGGCGGTAGTCCCTCCATTGGGGCCAGCAGCCACCACACTCGTTCTACAAACGAAGAAAAGCTTCACAATGAATTGTGTAAACCTAATAATGCATTAGTTGAAGCCAACAATATAAATAAGCAACTGAATGTTACAATTGCATGGATTCAGGAGCGTATGAAGATGCTTGAAAACGAAGTTAAAGCTCTTAAGCCAAAGGAGGACATCGGTTCTACTCCTAACCAGAATACAACTCCACAAGAGTATCATACGGATGAAGAAGAACTAGCTCGAGAAACTGAGTGGATTAGAGTTAAAGGTGGGAGAAAAAAAAGGAGGCGGAATAATACGCCCTCCCCACCTCAATTAAAGGATAATGTTCCAAATATTATCCAGAAACAACCAAAAAAAATACCTCCACCACCACCAATAGTAATAGATGAAGTCAAAGACTATGATATACTCTATGAGAAAATAAAAACAATAACTGCTACTGATAAGTTTAATGCAAAGGTGATGAATGGAAACACCATCAAAATAAACGCCCAATTAAAGACGAACGTAAATAAAATGTTCCAGAAGTTACTGAAAGCCAATCTTAGGGTTAACCTAGATAAAACGGAATTTTTAAAAGAAGAAACAGAATTCCTTGGCTATGTAATTACAAACGAAGGAATAAAGGCAGATCCAAGAAAAATATCTGCTATCAAAAAACTCAAACCACCTGAAAATCTAAAAGAACTAAAAGGATTTCCCGGGTTAACATCATATTACCGTCGATTTATCAAGGATTTCGCAAAAATCGCAAAACCCTTAACAAATTTAACAAGAGGTGAAAACGCGCAAATAAAAGCAAACCAATCCAAGAAAGTAAAAATTGAGTTGAATAAGGAAGAATCGAAAGCTTTTGAACAAATAAAGGAATTGCTAACATCATCGGATTTACTACCAACATCGGAACCAATTTTTCTAAATAACTTCAACGGAATTATAAAACATAATAATTCAGAAAAACACCTAAACGGAAATTACTTACTTCAGTATCAGAACGAGACGTTGGAAATTAAAGTATGGACGTTTACCAACAGGGAAATAAGGACTTCTCAAATACTACCTCCATTACTTCAAGCAAACATCACTCAACGAGGAAATTAGCTAGATCTAGAATACCTACAACCTACATGGTCTACATAAACGGAACATTGGGGAATTGCAGAAACTCACAACAGCTCATCAGACCAATAACATAACTGACATTGGAATTATTACTACAATCGCAATGTTAATTCTTATCTTGTTAGTGCGAATAGGATACAGAAACCATAAAAAAATAGCGTGGCTTCCAACGAAAGATGCAACAGGTCAAAACAACGTGCCATTGGGGATACAGCCGATTCATTTAAATTTCTAATCCACGAGACGCGGATTTTTTAAAGGGGGAAAAGTTAAGACATTGACCAAGCCATATCAGCAACATACGCAACAACAACATCGTCGTATCACCTACAATAATTCCACGTATCAGCAAAAGGCATCCGGCATCATATTATATTTAAATAAATTTAATTATATGAAACGCACGTGTAACATATTTCGCACATTTTATCTTTGACATCAAATTAAATTAGTTAATCAGCATAATGTAAAATGCGAGTGTAACAAAACGCTACACTTGCTTATTTTGTCTTTAGAAATATAATCTCTGAATAAAGTGGACATGATCCAAAATATATTTTTTTGATTATATTCTTCCAACGGAACACTCTCGCCTTTTCTTTCGGTGTGGCATCATCAGCCATTAAATTTTGATTATCAGTTTTTTCGGATCTTGTGCGCAATTTTAAGATTTATCTAAATAATAATTAAAGGGCGTAACAACACAAATAATAATATAATATCAAAAATCGTTTTCAATAATTTCGCGGTCGTGTAGTTATATCATACCAGTGGTGAATGGTATCGAGAAAATCTAGTGTACAATAATAAACATTGTTAATATACTTTCCTGGCCGAATATATAGTTGTTAATAGTAGTGTGCAGTGTTTCATTCTTTAAGATTGGGGCTCTACCATAATTACCATATTGATAACCCTACGAGTGCCATAATTTCTATAACCAGGTATTTAGGGTCAATTCGTATGGCAGATACCCGACCCTCTTGACACACAGGTTCCAAAAGCTTTTCAAATCTCGGCCTTGATCATAGAAATAGATTGGTCAAAAAAAAAAATCTAAATCGAACAAGCCGTTCTCGAGATACCATGGGTACAGACAACCAGACAGACGGACGGACATTTTGGAATGCGTTGGAAATGGGATTCTAAGAATATGGCTAAGTATGATTGAATTTGCCTATTTCTCAACCGATTATAATGAAATTTGACAAGCGCGATGGAAATGGGATTCTAAAATGATTTTTACATGGAGTTCTGGAATATGGCCAATTATGATAGAACATGGATTTTTCTCAACCGATTATGATATGTAGATTAGTATTGCGATACTAAAATTATTTTTAGATGAAATTCTGGAATATGTCCAGTTAGGATAGAGCTTGTCCATTTTTTACGCGGATTTTAATGAAATTTTCACGTCATGGTAATGGGATTTTAAAATGATTTTTAGATAAAGTTCTGGAATATGGCGAAGTAAAACGGAACTTTGCTATTCCTTAACCGAGTATAATGAAATTTGAGATTGGGAATGAGGATTTAAAATAATATTTCTAATTCCAAAACTCTGCACTACTGTTATTATTTTCAATACTGAGGCGCGTGCCCGCTACACACTTTATTTTTCTAAACAATGCTAAACTTAACCCAATAAACATAACCCAAAGTATAAAGCGAAGGATTTGCAAGAAAAGTTTCTAATGGAATTTGAATATTGTTACGGAGATATTCTTGATCGTTTAGCAATTGAAATAGTATGTTTAGGCTTTTTTGAAGAAACATTAACAGCTGCATGATTCACAGAAACCTAAATATACAACATTATAGAAGCCATATTGACATATTTCTCCCACATACATTTCCTTCTAATCGTTGGAAACGTCAAAATTCATCATAATCGGTTAATGACTAAGTTAAGGACTGTATCGAAAAGAAAGTAGCCACAAAAAAATTAAGTTTTCTTTGGCTTGCACTAATTCTATGGTAACGGAAAAGTGCCGTTAGATAGAATAGTTCTTTGTAGATAAATATTGCGTTTGATTTTGATAATTTGTTATTCAGTTGTAATTATGCCACAAATAAAAGAAAAAGTCCATAAATGTATTTTGCACAATTGGTGCACTGAAAAAGGTGTTTGGTTTAGAAATTTAGCGAAGCGCGAAAATATAAGTAAAGATGCAGTGAGAAAAATAATTAATAAGTTTGGGGAACATGATACGGTAAAAGATTTACGAAAAAGCGGTCGAAAACAAGGTCCCAGCAATCTTAAATTAGACGCCAAAACTGTGAGTGAAATTCGCAATAACAAATCAATGTCTGTCAGAGATTTATGTGAGAAACTAGGTGCTAGTGTTGGTATGATCCAGCGGGTAAAAATAAGGCACGACTTGAAGACATATAAAAAATAAAATATTCCGAAACGATGTGAAAAACAAAAAAATTTAGGCCAAAACCGTTGACGAAAACTGTGTCGCCATCTTGGCTTATGGACGATGAGACATATGTTAAAGTGGAAAAAGCAAAATCCGCCAAATTCATCAGAACTTAGACCAATTGAAAGATATTCGGCCATTGCGAAGCGTTACTTGAAAAATAATGGTAAAGCAGTCGAAAATTTAACAGAGTTCTGAAAAAGTTGGTCCAAAACAACCAGAAAAATTAATAAAACTACTGTGCAGAACCTAATGAAACGCATCAAAGGAAAAATTGGCAGTGTATTTAGAAAATAATTTCGCAAATGTTTTAAACATGAAATCTTCTAATTAGGGGTCTACTTTATGATAATATATCATTTTATAATACTTAAAATTGTTTTTTTATGTTTAAAATTGCTTTTATTGCGGCTACTTTCTTTTCGATACAGTCCTTATATTCTTATTGACCATATTATAGAACTTTATCCAAAAATCATTTTAGAATCCCATTTCCAACGCACTTGTCAATTTTCATAATAATCGGTTAAGGAATAGCTTAGCTTCATCCTAATTGGCCATTCATATAATTTGTTTAGTGTTCAATTTGAAATGTAAAAGGTTCATTTTGTAGTGTAAAAGGATCAATTTGAAGTGTAAAACCTGTAGGATGGTATGTTGGTATGATGGTATGATCGTATGATGGTAAGATGGTATGATGGGATGATGGTATGTTGGTACGATGGTATAATGGTATGATGGTACGACAGTACGATTGTATGATGGTATCGTGGTAAGATGGTATATATGATAGTATAATTGTGTGATGTTATGATGATATAGTGGTATGATGGATTGATATTATTGTGTGTGGGTGTGATTGTATGATTGTATATATGATACAACGTACGATGGTATGACGGTATTTATTCTAGAATGATGACGGCATAAGGTTATAACGGTTTGATTCTATGATGATATCATGGCCTGACAGTATGATTATATGACGGTATGATTATAGTTACGGTATGATGGTACGATGGTATGGTGGTGTGTTGGTATGATTATATGATTGTATGATGGCACGGAGGTACGATTTGGTAAGGATGTTTGGTGAATGGTAAGGAGGTTTGGTGGATTGATAGTAAGGTATCATCGGGTGATGGAGCGATAGTTCGACGTCAGTATGATACAAATGTACGATTGTATGATGGTTTAATGGTATAGTGTCATGATGGCATGAAGGTATAATGGAATAATGGAGTGATGGTTTAAGGTGATGATACGATGGTACAAAGCTGGTTTGCTGGTGGGGGGATGGGGTTTGAGTTGAAATTTGAAAGAGAAGTTCGGTTTGGGATTAATTTGAGGTCGAGTTTAGTGTTTAGTGGGGGTTAGATTGAGTTGAGTTCACACACGCATGAAGCCTTCGAATCGTGTTCATTTTGGGATTGGATTGGAAAATAAGTGTAGAGTTGAGCAGAGGGTTGAGATCTGCTTGCATTGGGGAGTAAATTATTTAAGGGTTGATTTGGAGTTCGGTTAAGGGTTGATATCAAAGTTGATTAAGGGTTGGTTTGGTGATTTAATTGATGGCTGGTGTGGCCGTTAATTTGGTGATTGCGTTTAGAATTGTGTTACGATTAAAAATAGAGTTTTAGTTGTAAATTGAGTTGGAGGTTAAGCTGAAGATTGACTTAAGAGGTTAATTTCGGGATTGCTCTGGGAGTTGAACTAACCAAGACCGAAGTTCTGAACACCTTAAGAGGTTTCAGCCCTTTATATATATTTTTTTTTGCTTTTTTAGACTTAGGGACTTTCAAAACGTCGAGAAAATTGATTTTGGACCAACCAAATTGTTGATCATTTTTGATAGGATTTCAATACATTGGTCTTTTTAGACCGAAGTAATTTAAAATGTTTGGCTCGCGCTATTTCTGAGATTACGGTATCTCAAAAAAATGTTCTGCTAAAAAAGCTCAAAACTAGACTTGAAGGCTTCGAATGCTATTTTATCCATTTCCAAAGGTTTCTGCCTTTGAAGTCTTCTTACAGCATTGGTGGTATCCAACAAACTTCGTATGTCTGCATTTTGGTGCCGAGATATCCGCTGAATGTGTTTATTCGCATGATTTTGTATTTCTTCACTTACATATTCCATGTTTAAGTCCCTATGGAGGTTATCATTTCTAATGCACCATGGTGCGTTTACAATGCCACGCAGCACTTTGTTTTAAAAACATTGAATCATTTGTACATTTGTCTTCTTGGTACAACCCCAAAGTTGAATACCGTAGTTCCATACTGGTTTAAGTATTTGCTATTATAATAGCAATTTGTTATGTATTGTAAGCTTACAGTTTCTACCTATTAGCCAATACATTTTCCTATATTTCATGTTCAATTCTTCTTTTTTCTTTTTAACATGCTCTTTCCATCTAAGCTTGCAATCGAGAGTCATGCCGAGGTATTTGGCTGTATTTGCATTTGGAACCGGCCTTGAATTAAGTTTCACTGGAATCCAGTTAACTTTCTGGTTTGTGAAGTTTACGAGGAACCGATTTTGCTTCGTTTAGGCTAATGCGCCATTTCTTTGTCCAACTACTCACGTGTCGGTTGCTTTTCGAAGTTTGGTCGTTGCTTCTGATATACACTTTCCAGTCGCCAGAATAGCTGTATCGTCTGCAAATGTTGCTATGGTGGCATCTTCTGTATTTAGCATATCTCTGGTGTACAGGATGTAGCATATAGGACCCAGTACGCTACCCTATGATATGCCTGCTGATATTCTCTTTACTTCAGAGTACTCTCCGTTATATTTTACACGGAAACGTCGGTCTGCGATATAAGATTTAAGAATTTGATAGAACTGCTTAGGTAGATCTCGATGCAATTTAAATTCAAGTCCTTGGTGCCAAACTTTGTCGAAAGCTTGTGCTACATCCAAGAAGACGCTGGAGCATATCTCGTCTTCGATTATGTCCGTTATTCTGTTAACTTGTTATATCGTAGAGTGGTTCTCTCTAAATCCAAATTGGTGTGGTGGAAACAAATTTCTCTCTTCTATTATTGGCTTACGACTGTACGACTTTTTATCGTTCGCTGGTTTGGGGATCATAATTACTTCAGCAACCTTCCATTGCCGTGGGACATATTTTAGTCTGAAGACAGCATTGATAATTTGAAACAATTTTCGTAGTCCCTTCTCGGGAATGGCTTTTACTACTTGTCCAGTAATTAAATCATATCCTGGAGCTTTTTTTGCGTTCAAATTACACTTGATCTCATCTTTTAATTCATGTAATGTTACATATCGAATATTATATTCATCAATTTTGCTAACTGTTATTATGTTTTCATCTGCTGTTTGCCTAGGTAACGGTTGAAAGGTGCCTTACAAGTGAGCCGCAAATAAAATAGATTTTTGCTTGTCGCTTTTGGCCCAGATTCCTTCCCCATTTTTAATAGGCGGCACATGCATTTTGGTTCTTTTTAATCCCTTTGTTACTTTCCAAAGAGTGTAATCAGTATCTTTATGTTCGGTGAGACCATTTAAGTACTTGTTAATAGTTTCGTTCTTAATTTCTTTTATAAGTTGTTTTAGTTTATTGCATAGAAAATTGAGGATTTTTTTGTTTTCCGGGGCGCGTGTCCTTTGCCAGGTCTTTCTTGCCTTCCGTTTCTCTCTAACTAACTCCCTGACCTCAAAAGGATAATTTTGATTCCTACGGGTTTCGGTGTGACTAGCAGGAAAACTTTCCCATGCTGCTTGTTGAATAGTACTGTTAAATACCTCTAGTTCGTCTTCCAATTGTACCGGTGTTTTAATCGGTACTCGTAGATTTATTTGCATTTCAATTAGTTCTTGGAATAGATCCCAATTAGTTCTGTTATTTGTTAATTTACGCAGGTTATCCTTATTAATTATCATTGTGCTGAGAGTCATGATAACAGGTGTATGATCGGAATATATTCGTTCGCTGTTTTTGATGCACATGTAATCCTCGAAGATCCCTTTCGTTACATAGAAATCAATGAGATCTGGTATTTTATTTATATCAGCAGGCCAGTATGTCGGTTTACCTCCAGAGTGGAACTTGCAGTTATTTATTCGTTCGGCTTCGAATAGCTCTTTTCCTTTATGGGTTGTACGTCTTGATCCCCAATAGGTGTTTTTGCATAAATCAATAATAAAATTGGGTCCTAGGGATCTAAAGAGTCTATTATAATCTTCTTTGTTTAGATTATAGCGTGGAGGGCAGTAGATAGAGGAAATACTGTATTCATTATTATTGTTAGTTTCAACTTTTATGGTTTTAACTTGCATACTTTCTTCTTCTTTACTAGGTTCTTCATAGTGTTTGAGATTCTTTTTCACTATTACTGTTGATCCTCCTTTGGGTTTTCCTCCTGGGTGAACAGCATGGTAACATTCATAATCACGTATTTTAATAAATGATGTTTCTGTCAAATGGCTCTCCGATATAAGGCATATATCTATTTTTTCTAAATTTAGAAAAATTTCTAACTCTGGAAGATGCTGCGCTAGTCCGTCCGCGTTCCAGGTGACAATTCTTAATGTTCTGCTCATTTTAGTATATGAGGGCTGTTGCCTCGTTCATGGTTTGATGAATTTCTAGATGCTTATATAAAGCTTCTAGACCACGTTCTTGCTTTGCTAGCCGTATATTTATAGCTTCTATGCTTCGACAAATAATTTCAAGGGTGGTTATCATTCGTAGCATAAGATGATTGCTGTACAATTTGTGAATAACTTTTCCGCTCTCTACCTATACCTGGTGGTTTTGGCTCCGCTTGGGTTTTAGTTGGTTTCTCTCTGGTAACCTTGGGGTTTTGAGAAAACCGATGCATTTTGTTTCTTAGTCTTTGAAGTTCTTTGGCTACTTCACAGCCTCTATAATTTGCAGGATGATGCCCTTTACAGTTTATACATTTTACAGGGGTAAACACTCTTTCGCGTTATGTTTTCCAGCACATTTTACGCATCTTGGCTCCCATCTGCAATATTTTTGCGTGTGGTTGAAACCTTGGCATTTTTTGCATTGAGGTATTAGCCTCGTGTTTTTCTTTAGCGGTTCTATTTTAACCCTCATATTGAGAATTGCTTTGATGTTGAAGATGTTTCCAACTTTCTCCTTTTTGTTAAACGTAAGCATGAAGAGTGGAAGCCCCTTTTTTCACTTGATTGTTCTCACCTCTCTTTCGTTTTAGGATGTTTACTGCATCTTCTATTTGCAGATCTTTTGCCTTTAGGTCCTCAATTATGTCCTCCTTCGTACACGTTGGATGAAGGCCTCTGGCCATAACCTTAATTGCGCGTTCGTTTTTATCTTCGTATGTGAACCATTCTTTACCTTCCGCATTGAGCTTTGTTGCTAGAGCTCTATATGTATCGGAATCTGGTGTATTGATTTTACACACGTTATTGTTTAGTGACACTACTCTATATGCCTTAGCTGTCATTGATTTCATTATAGATTGTATACTAGCAAATTCTATTATGCCGATTACATTAATTGGCGGAGGAGCCTTTTCTTTCGGTACAACCTTTTGTTGCCGTATTTGTTGCTGTTGCTGGTGAACTCGTTTGGTATTAGTATCACAAGTTACTAATACATTAGTTTGCGAATGATCCCAACTTCAGGCGAGAATTCTGCTTTTCGTTTTTTGGTAGGTCTTTTCTTCCTTTTCAGTACCCAATCTGTTTCTCTCATGGGTCATCTTCATCAGTATGGAACTCATTGTTATAACTGGTTTGAGTACTTGCTTAATTATAACAAGTTAGCGGGTTTTCAGAAATCTCCATTGGTTTGGGCTTCTTCAATTCTTCATTTTCTTTTTTAATTTTTCAATTTCGCTTCTTAGTTGGGTTAAAAGTACATCTACTTCACTGAGTTTTCGACAGAGTTCATCGTTTTCGTCTTTCTGCTGATTTGCAGAGTTAGTATGATTGTTTGATGATCTTAACAACATCGAACTTCTTTCGAATGGGTTTAGCAATGATTGGCTCACCCCAGAATCCATTGAGCCAGCCTCGTAAAAGGGTGGATTAGCCAACTGGGTAGATTGTTTACCACCTGGGGTATTATTTCCTTTTTGTGCTGTATTCATTGCTTGCTGGTTATGTATCAACTACCAACCTAACCAGTACAAGTTGGTAGTGGGTCATTGAAGAAACATCATTTGCTATGGTCTCGGTGGTCGATTATTCCGCCGTATCTCGGTCGCCAGAGCCTCGTTAGTTAATTAGCAGGAAGTACCACGTGCAGGTGAGGTTGACATTTGGGCTAGTATATTAAAACCATCTAAACCGGCGCCCCCTTGGATAGTGACGTCATGGGTTATAGGGATTAAGCTCGTCAATTTTATTGATTTTTTCACATTTGCTTCGTTTTTTCCATTTTTTTTAACTTTTCAAAAAAATTTTGTTCAAATAATTTCCTTTTTAGTTACAACATCTTCGGGTTATTTTTTTTTTATTTCTTTGATTTTCTGATTAATGTTCGCATATCGCTTTTCAAAATGAGAAGCTAAAATTCTTCGTGGTGTAGTGGATGAGGTACAACACCATCTCAAGCTTTGGGAACCCCCACCCCAAATACATTTCTATAACAGTCTAGATAGCTCGCTACTTCCTCTGTTACAGTGTTGGGTCACTTTCGAGACATTTTAAAGCCCACTTTTTGATCAAGAAATAATGATTTGAAGCTTAGCCTATTTATGTCATTAACGTACGGTATTTTAAAACGTTTTTTTTTTTTTTTTAATTTCAACAAATGTTACAGTGATAGAAAAAATTGAGGTGTGGCCAACACAGGACTTTTTTTTACGAACAGAGAATTTTGAGAAATTTTATTGTTTTTTATAATTTTTTTTTCTTGGAAACCTTATACTTTTTAAGATATTTGCAAAATACATTTTCTCGACCAAAAGGAATGGCCACTTCCGGTTAGCCGATTTGGAGTAAAATTCACTGGGACCTCCCAATTTATCAAAAAAGATTAAATCTGAAGTTTCAGTTCGATTGGTTGAACCATCTGGGCTGTAGAGAGGACACAGACAGACTGACAGACAGACAGACAGACACCATTTCGAAACCCACTTTTTCGGGGACCTCAAAACAAATAAATCTCTAAAAATCTCAAGGTCCAAAATTTTCATGATTACTATACTTTATTTTACTAGAGTAAAAGAAAGTAAAACGGTTTCCACATTTAGAATCAACTGGAAAAAAACGCATTTAAAACATGTATCACCCTTTAGTAAACAAAAATTGTGTATATCAATGTAGATATATGTAATTATCAAAAAAGCTAATTTTACAATTCCATGAATAGAGATAAGAACAAAATAGTAGTGTTTAAAAACTAAGCTGTTTAACTAATTATATTTTAGTTTGGTAAACCCTTGTTAGTGTTGAAACAGTACAAAATTAAATTTTGATGGCCATTCTGGGTAAAATTTGTTTTTGTATCCCGCCCACATTTGGTACTCAAATACTTGGATGGATTGCAATTATTATTGCGTTACTGATAGCATTCAATGGTTTTAGAGTTAATGATATGGTTCAAGTTAAAACTAGTGCTATTATCTTAATAATTTCTGTTTGTTTAGTAGCTGGTGTCTTATTGGTAAACATTTATTTTACACAGTTTATTGTAAATAGATATTTTACGTGCTTTGTTTTAAATTTTATTACAGAAAAACAAAATACTGTTAATACCATGGTTAACTAATTACATTATTATTTTCATTTTAATTAATTTGGGTTTAATTAATTTTGTTTTCGATGGAGGTCAATACCACAAAATATCAGTAATGGAATTTTACTGGGTTTTCGGAAATATTATAAGCGTTTACTTCTGGTTGATTGTTTTCTCAACGTATAAAGAATTTGGTCAAAATAGTGTGACAATAACTAATCCATCGAGCTAAACATGACGGGATGTATTCACATTTACTGAATGTAGAATAGTCCGGATTCATCAATGAATCTCATTTTATATCAATTGATGATTATGTACAGTCAGCGGTGGAATTATTGGAGTCAAAATAATTTATTTTTAATTTTTATTGTTTTAATCAAAATAAAAATTAAAATGATATTTAGTATATGTAAATAAAATAAAAAAATTCCAAAATTATTGATATCTCAAGTTACGTAAAAATTATTTGCACTTAAATGCAGAGTGGATGAAAAGCAAAAGGTATCACAACTAATTTTTAGAACTTGCATTTTCATTAGAAATCGTCTTGAAGACGTTCGGGAATCGTATTCACCAGATTTTCTGTTTTCCAATAAAAACAGTGCTACAGATTCTCCAGTATAGATTTAAATCTGAACTTATAACATTCGCATCGAGTCATATAACATTAATATAAAAAATGGAGGTGTGGCCAACACACGACTTTCTTTTACGAACAGAGAATTTTGAGAAATTTTAATTTTTTTTTATAATTTTTTAAATTTTTTTTTTTAATTTTTAAATTTTTAAATTTTTTTTTAATTTTTTTTTGTTTTTAATTTTTGGAAACATTTTGTTTTTGGTAGTTTTTTGTAAACCTTATACTTTTTAAGTTATTTGCAAAATAAATTTTCTGGACCAAGGGAGTGGCCACTTCCGGTTAGCCGATTTGGAGTAAAATTCACTGGGACCTCCCAATTTATCAAAAATGCTAAAATCTGAAGTTTCAGTTCGATTGGTTAAACCATCTGGGCTGTAGAGAGGACACAGACAGACTGACAGACTGACAGACGGACAGACGGACAGACTGACAGACTGACAGACTGACAGACTGACAGACTGACAGACTGACAGACAGACACCATTTCGAAACCCACTTTTTCGGACTCAGGGGACCTCAAAACAGATAAATCACTAAAAATATCAAGGTCCAAAATTTTCATGATTACTATACTTTATTTTACTAGAGTAAAAGAAAGTAAAATGAATACAACAAACATGATTGTTGGAGTGAGGCTAATGGAGATTCAGGTCCTGTTTGAATTGATGTTAAATGGTTGTTATATCTGCTAACTAGAGATCAGAGTCGTGAATGTGGAATGCAGGCAGGATGGATACCTCCTTACCTTTCAATTTGATGTCCAAAAAAATTAGCTTTGACTATTTTACGAGCATCTCAACAAACGAATCTCTACTACCAGCAGCCAATGTGTTATCGATTGATGATAACTAAGTCAAAATATGGGGAATGTTGTTAGTGTAGGCAGTACGTGTAAACAAAAAAATAAAAAATAATGAAAACGATAGTGACGAATTAACGATGGAGGAGAAAATTTGTATTTTGACGAATGTTGATGATCAATAAAGAAAAGAGCAAGAAATATTTAAAACGCAACGGGAATGAATACTCACCAATTTTGGGTATAAATTAAAAATTTGCAATGTGGTTGAGATCAATAAATTTGGAAATTTTGGTGATGATTGTTGGACCAAATAGTGGCGACGGTCCTTGACGGTCTTTGATTTCAGTGTATGCTAAGCTTGACTTACTTTTATCTTGGGCGAGAAGTGAGGTGTTTTTCTGGGAGTTAAAAAGCAAGTTTTCCCAGTTCACCCAGTATATTATGTACTCAGTTAATCTAATGGCCTTGGAGTTGTTACAAAAAAAAAAAAAAAAACGAAAAAGATTAATGGACATGTCTTAGTGCTAGACCCAAGACAGTGTTAGCGTATGAGAGTGTGTGTTTGTACAATTGCGGAGTTTCCACGAAACCGCTAAGAAAAAACGTGTTCTGTTTGTGTTGCGGGACGATGACAACTGCTAGTTTAGTTTAGTTAAGTGATAAAAAATCCATAAATAAATAATCCAAGAATCGTTGCAATGACATAAAAGAATTTTCGCATACTTTTATATGTGTTTGCGCATCACAATAAGGTCGTCTTGACCTTAATGAAACAGCATTATGCCCAGGTCAATATGCTTTTAGACATACAGGATTATAGTACGCTGTCTCACAATTATCACAACCAACATTGGGATCCACTACGTGCACAACGTCTGCTTGTAAAACAGAATGATAACAGGCCATGGTAAAGTATGGTTTCATTGAGTGAGTATACTAATATTATTGTCCTCTTATTTCTTTTGTATGTATGATTTGCTACATAGGTTTTGAATTTATTTGCGAAACTCGGTGGCACCCACAATTTATACAATTTTGAGAGAAGAAAACTGGCACACGTAGCGTCATAAGGTACGAACGTGAAACAGTATATGTATATATATATATATATGTATATATATATATATATATATATATATATATATATATATATATATATATATATATATATATATATATATATATATATATATATATATATATATATATATATATATGGGATTTATGGTACACAGTTGCTATATATGATGCTACACTGTATTGTATTTGTGGTGGCATACTATATTGTATAGTAAACAGTACAGCAATTATGATCCAAGGTATTGATTTTTTATTGATGAAGGCTAATCATTAGTCGTTGCAAGATTAAAGAAGAGGGTAGTCAATTATAATTATTGTAAAAATAAAGTCGTTTGTTTATTTGAAGTGTTTTTACTTTTATTTACCATAAAAATACGTATCCGTATCCCACAAATTGGGGACTCGACCAGGATATCAAACTTACATCAATTAAATAATGTTGATTAAATCGGGATACGCTATTCGTAATTCGACGATCGACTTTTAAGATTTGTGTTATATGTAGTTAGAAAATACGTGTTTATATCTGAGTTAACGTTTGATAGTACCGTATAGTTATCTTTATATACAAAATTGTATAACATTTTTGTGCAAAAAGTCGAGTGATAAATTATTGGTGGTGCAAGTTCATAATTTGCCGAATTGTTGTACCTTCGAACATAAAAGAGAAAAGTAATTCCGTGAAAAGTTTCGTGCTCGAAAATCAAAGAAAAAAAAAATTGTGGACCGTTGCGTGAATACGATCTTGCGAACGTAAGAAAAGTTTGGCGTTGCCTTGTCTACACCTTGAAATTGTGCAAAACGACACACGTGGTAATATAGGACTACATTTATAAACTGTGCAAATTTTATAACCGTGCCTCATAATTTATATTGTGTTATTTGAGTAAACCAACAGCGTATTTTTTTTTTATATTGTACAACAGCATAATAAACTAAAATTCCAGAATATTCGAAGGATAACAAAATTACTGTATCTAAATTCCAAATGGGGAAAATAAGAACAAGAAGAACGCCGGAGAAAACCATTCAGAGGGAAATGAAGCAGATGATATATTTTTAAATCGGTTGGAAGAAAGCTTAAGAAAAATTTCCGAAAATGTTTTTAGACCGCGCGCGACAAATGACGCTTTATAAATGGAAGATCAGTTACGGGACGCAAGAAAGGATGGGGATAACTTAGAAGAAGTTGAGGTTCTTCGGGGAAACCAACCAGGTATCGGAGAATCTTCTCGAGCAGGAAGTGAGATGTACGATTTGGAACGAAATGATGTTAACTCAGGCGGCTATGGCACAATACACTTTCGAGATTTAGAGAGTTTTATTCCAAAATTTGAAGGAACTGGTACTTATAGAGTGGAAGCATGGGTGGATGAATACGAGAATATATACAAGTTGTACAAATTAAATCCACTTCAGAAGTTAATTTTTGCAAAGCAATCTCCAAAGGGAACAGCAGAGAAAGCAATGGGGTCAGCAAGAAAAATATATTCCTGGGATGATTTGAGGACATTCTTGATTTCGGAATTTTCAAGAAAAATTTCAAGTGCTGAGATTCACAGTCAGCTAAGATTACGAAAGAAACGTAGAGGTGATTTTTTATGGGACTATTTATATGACATGCGACAGCTAGGGTTGTTAGGAGATGTAGAAGATGCTGCCATAATTAGCTACATATCGATGGGATTGACGATACACCTGCAAACAAAGTGCTGCTGTATGGTGCATCTTCAATGGCGACATTCCGGAAAAAACTAGTTGTTTATGAGAATTTTAAATCGAAGCAAACCTAATTCGTCTAACTCTAATAATCATTCGAAGCGTGACTTAACTACCCATGATGCCAGTACAAAATCACGTTGCTTCAATTGTGATTGTGCAAAACTTGAACATCAGTCAAAGAACTGCTACAAAAAAGATGAAGGATCGCTATGCTTTAAATGTTTGCAGTACGGACACAAAGCACCTGAGTGTAAGAAAGTGGTTAGTTTATAGCAACGTCGCATTGAGTCACAAAAACCAAAGGAAACGGCTTTGGCGAGTGAGGGACAAAATAAAATAAAATATATTCACAAATTGGTAAAATTAAATGATCAGACGATAGAAGCCCTTATAGATACGGGAAGCGACCTAACTTTATTACGTGAAACAGATTACTATAAAATGAATCTACCTACACTTAAATTCAAGAAAACGCAGTTGAAAGGTATTGGAGATGGTGCAGTGACGACGATTGGATATTTCTCTGCCATTTTTAAAATCGATGATGACGAATATAGTGCTGATGTTTACGTTGTGCCGGAAGAAACACTAACTACAGTATGCGTTTTAGGAAACGACGTTCCAGCCGATACCGAAATTACAGTGAAACCAGGAGGATTTCTGGTAAGAAAATTAAATTTCCAAGATGAACTTCCGAAATCTTGTTTTTTAGAAAATGATGTAGGCTATAGAGCGACCATTGCAAATTTAATAGAAACTTATAAACCAGCAAACTCCAAGAAAGCTTCAATCCAAATGAAGATTATTTTAAAATCAGACATTCCTCGAGTGGCTCGATAGTGGTCATACAACCAAGTTGTTTGGTTTGGAGTATGCAAGTCCAATAGTCATAGTCAATAAAAAAGGACGGCAGTAAACGAATTTGTGTAGACTACAGGAAACTGAATAGAAATATTGTAATGGGCCGTTTTCCTCCAGATTTTTATTTTTTGTAGATTTTATTTTTCTATAAAACACCGACCTTCGCATTCTTCCGGACAACCATAAACGGCTTTATCTAATTATTGTGAATTTTTGTGCGATTTGTATTAACAGTTTTTCTTAAAACTATCCAGTGTCATTGAAATAAGCAGTTTTTTAAAAAACTACCGTGATTTATTTTTCCACGAAGAACATACATTTTTTTCCAGTTATTTGTTTCCTATTTCGCTCTCTCTCTTTCTATTTTAACGCATATTTTTGGTTTTTTATCGCTATTTTTAGGTACGCACTTTTATTTTTTTTTTCAACCGTAATTTTCCGTTTTTTGTTCATTCTCTAAATTAACGTTTATTTTTTTGCGTTTTATAATTGTTCGCCTTTTTTATTCCGTTATTTTGAATAAATTTTGCTTTAGTTTGGTTTTATTTTGTTTTTTGTCAATTACACCTGTATTTTGTAAAAGTTTATTTTATTGTTTTATAAGTTTTGTAAAATGAAGCCTAAACTTAATGTAGTTCATAAACGCAAAGCAAGACCGCAGTCTTACAAAAACCTAATTGAATTAAATGAATTTACTTTGATTAATGCTCTTAATAAAGTTGCTAAAGGTAATTTAGGTCAAATTCAAATACCGCGAAGTAGGGATCCTTTACTTCAAAAGATTTGTTCTGAACTGGGTATAAAATATTCCGATCCCAACAGACGAAAAATGTATAACTTGTGGTGTCTTAAAATAAAAAACAGACCTAACATTGAAGGAAGTCGCACAGTTGTCTGCGAAATACCTTTTGAAGAGTTTGATTTTTCAAAGGACCCAATTCATTCAAAAAAAGAAACTAAAGAAATCGGTAAACCCATTCATAAATGTTTTGTAATTGAAGAATTGCCTGTAACAATTGTTGAACCAGCTGAAAATAAATGGATTCATCGCTGCACAACAAAAATAAGCCTCAATCTTTCTAAATTATGGGATTAAGAAGATTTGCGGAATAGCACAAGAAATACTTTAACCTTAACCGGAAATCCCTGCGTGTTGTTATTTAAAACGATTAACATTAATAAAAAGGGTACTAGAGTGCAACAGCATGCGATTTGCAAATACACAAATCATCACCAAAAATATAAATTCAATATCTTTCCAAACGAAATAATGGAGATTTTTACATTGGGAAAAGATATGATGGATCATGATGTAATTAAAGAGTTCGCTCAATTGCGAGGGTCAAATAGGGATCTGCAGCAAAATAAAATGTCACACGAGACGCCCAATGCTCTTTATTTAAAAAATTTAGCGACAATTGACGTAAGTTTGTTAAAATCAGGAAATACCCAAAATATCGTGAAACCATCTAATTTAAGAAAAGCTAGATCTGAGCGATTACAAATAAAAGATATAATAAAAGATTGTGAAGTAATAGATGCAATATGTCGACTTTTCCCAGAGGCCAACAAAAACAGATATGTGTATTCGGCTTCTATTCCATTATCCATAGTTATGATGAGAAAAAAAATATATATCGTTGTTATTTGAAAGAGACGCAGATGTGATTCATATAGATGCTACAGGCGGTCTAATCCGAAAACCAAAATGTTGCGATAGGCATAACATATAACAAAACTTTTTTACTACGCCTGCGTAATTAAAGTTAATGGTGGCATAATGCCAATAGCCGAGTTTATTTCATCAAGGCATGACACTGTTGCAATTACCAAATTTTTTGTAGAATTACAAGGAGAAATAGATCTGACGAAACCAAAACTAAGTAATCCAAAATATTTTGTTACTGATTGGTCATGGGTTTTTATTAACAGTTTTTTGAAAGTATTTAATACTACAACTACCACTCGTTACTTAAAAATTACTTATAACTTAATTAATTCCGATAAAAAAATAATAAATATTAAAGGTATTTTTATATTTTGCTGTCACTTTGCTGCGATATTAGTTCGTCAGATTAAGGCCAAAATACCTGACTGCAAAAAACCACTAAAACAGTTTTTAATGGTAGTATTTCTAATGATATTGGACGCAAAAGATTTATTTGAAGTAGACGCACTGTTTGAAATATTATGTGCTGTCTGCTGTTCTAAATACAAGACCAGTACTTTTGTGCAAGGCTATGAAAAATACATAAGGTTGGTGGAGGAAAAAACACCCGTTTCCGAATTACCAAAACCCGAAGAGGTCAAAGAAGGTCAATATGAAGATATTGACATTACTAATGACTATGGACAATCGCCATATTATCAACGATATTTTGACATCATGATTGAAACTCAAAATAAAGTTAATCAAAGCGAAGGAAGCAGTTTGCAGAAAAATGAATATTTTGCAAACGATTTTGTTATATTTTGTACTCGTCGTTACATGGCCTACCTACCGTTCTGGGGAACTATTTTATTGCGTTACTTCAAACCGCAAGGAGGTAGAGTATCCAACGCAAATATTGAAAATTATTTTAACATTATTAAAAATAATTTAATTAGAGAAAATAACCTTAAATTAGGAAGATTCCTGGACATCATTAAGGAAAAGTCTTATCACTTAGAAAATGCAACAAATTTAGCTCCTCTTGTAATTTCAAGAAAAATAACTAGAAAGATGGTAGTTTTAGAAAAACTTCAAAAAAATTTATTAGCTACACCTAAAAGTTCCAAAGCTCATGATGAATTAGATCATTTGGAACCTAATTTAGAAGAAAATTGGGGTAAACCGTCGAAAAAAAAAATCTAAATATTCAGGATGAAATATATTTGAACAAATTTTAGGCAGCCAAAAATTAAAATTAAAGGAATGGCAAATAAATAATTACGCGGATAAAATTACCGCTAACGGTTATTGTATAAAATTATTTAAATATAATTTTCCCTGGCTAAGAGAAATTAGTATTGACAATCAAAGTTTTTGTTCACTAAATGATAAACAATACGTTACTGATGACATTATACATGCTGCTGCCACCATTTTAATTAAAGAATCTAACCATATTTTTTTGGATATATTCATATCTTTAAAAGTATTTAATTCAAAAATACCGTATTGTGCGAAGTCGATTAAATCACAGCCCGAAATCGTTTTATGCCGCGGGAAGGATATAATATATACATATACCTTATTGCCAAAATAATAATCATTGGGTCTTGATTATAATTAATGTGGTAAAGGGTATTATTACAACATATGATCCCATGAATCCAGAGAAAATATTGCTTGATATTGCAAAAAAAGCAGAAGTATTTGTGAAAGAACTTCAAAAGTTCCAAACAATTCCAGAAAAACCTTTCCAATTTGAACCCACATATATCTTCCCTCTACAACAGGATGGGTACAACTGTGGCCCTTTGATTATTTATGCTGTGGATAAATATACAAATAATAAACACATCCCTGAGATTCATTTATCGGACAAGAAACCATATTTATCAGCTTTATGCAAGTATCGAGGTGAACTAAAAAATATTATTTCAGTTGGTTCAGAGAATGTTGCAGATAGATGTTTGATTTGCTTTGAAAATATAAGCAACCTCTTTGAAAATTTATTGCACTGCAACATATGTAAAAGAAAGATGCACGAAAACTGTAATTTAAATAGAGTTATGATAGAACCAAATATTTGTATATTCTGCACTTAAAGCTTCATATTATTACTGTGGTAAATAAAGGAGAGACACTATGTTTTATTTAATTACAATTATTACTTCTTGCCGATAATTATATGATCCAATTGTATGCCCTTTTTTCAAGAAAACACTGAGCTATACGTCCGATCAAAGTCTAACTATCGACTGACCGTTATTTCTATCTACGTTACTAAAATATTCTACCTATTCCTACCTATCTCTTTCTAACTACACTATTAACACTATTAACCCTGATTATTTCCTTTTGTTAATGTGTTTCGCCAAGTGAACGAGATTTCTCTCGTCATCTTGTACAACTGGACCATTCGACATGATATTTGCGCGATGCCAGTACCAGCAGGGACTTTGCTCACAGGCTACGTGGGTAATATTCATTTCGTGTTCAACAAACTAATTCTAAACCTAACATTCGGCCTTTCCTGACTCAACACTGACCTCAGTGTTCAATGTAATATTTATCATTTAACCCTATTACGATCACGACCTCAATGAATACCCCTTCGTCTGCACACTGTACAAACAGGCCTCGTATTGCGACCTCTGCTCGAATTTCTATCCATTCGGATAAGGTAGCCTACCACCCCTTCACCGAACTTTTTGTCACACCAGACAAGGTAGTCTAACACCCTTCAACTCGATTTTCTCCCCCTTCGGATAAGGTATCAAAATACCTGACAATTCGGCTTTCTGCCCCTTCAGACAAGGTAGCCTAACACCTCACAACTCGGCTTTCTACCCCTTCGGATAAGGTAGCCTAACATCTGACAACTCGGCTTTCTACCCCTTCGGATAAGGTAGCCTAACACCTGACAACTCGGCTTTATACCCCTTCGGATAACGTAGCCTAGCACCGAACAACTTTACTATTTAATCCTTTATATAAGGTAATCTATTACCCATCTGATAACTTGACTCTTCATCTCATGGGATATACACTAGGCTCTTCCACCCATAATATGGTACTCTCAAGAGATGGATTACTCTTCAGCGATAACACTTCAGTGATCATAATGCGCTCGAACTTCACGCCGGTTTCACATGTAAATAAAAACAATTGCGAGTATATAGCATTTTATAATGAATTTTCTGATCTAGTCATGATATCATAAAACAAAATTTCAAAAGTTTTATGTTCCAATAAATTCAAATTTATTCAATAAAAATGACATATCATAACAGAGAGGAAATACAACAACAATATAAATTCAATTTTAAATAGTAACATGTATACATATACAAAATTCAAACAAGTATACACATGGTAATCAAATATATTTAAATTTATACTTTAATAAATCGAAATTAATACAAACAAAAAAATATTATATAGCTCTTATTATTTCAGTCCAATTCATTCTTCATCACTATCATCATCATGATCCTCATCGATTTTGAACATTTCATCATCTGATACTCCCCAACGTTTCATATTATCCGCAGCGTATACGGAACGGAATGGTTTTCGTGTGATTTGCGTTCCTGGAACATCGGTCAGTTCATAACGATCAGCATTTAACACTTTATCGATTATATACGGGCCTCTAAATCTTTGCATTAATTTTCGTGAGCTCCCTGTAGGTGGTGGATCGTACCGTATAAGAACTAATTCACCTTCCTTATACTTAATCGGTGTAACATGAGAGTCGTTATACGATTTGATCACTTGTTCACTTTTATTCTTGATCCGTTCAATAACAATTTTTCGTATCTCATCTACAGGTTCACGGTCAACATTATCTTCTGGTGAATCCATTAATGCAGCAAGTAATTTATTTCCTAAAACATTACGTGGATTAAATCCAAATAACACTCGTTGAGGTGTCTCGCCGGTTGTTCTATTATTTGAAGGGTTCATAGCCCACTGTACCGAACTTAAATGGGCATCCCAATTTCGTTCATTTTCACCGCTACATAATGTTTTGAGAGCTTCTTCTACCAAACGGAAACATCTCTCTATCTGTCCATTTGCTCTTGGTGTTTTTGCTGCGATTAATGAATGTTTTATTGAATTCATTGCACAATATTCTTTAAATGTTTTTCCTACAAAAGCAGCTCCACGATCCGTTACCAATACCTTTGGCAAACCTAGATATTGTGATACATCATCCATAGTAGCTATAACGGCTTTTGTATTAGCTGCTCGCACCGGCTTCAATACAACAAATTTAGTCAATCGGCATATCATTGCAAAAATATACTCGTTCTGGGCCCCTATTTGCGAATACGAATTCGAATAAACGAACGACGTTTTCGAGCCATCGGTATTTTTGAATTCGAACACGAATAATTTTGAAAGAAATACGAATTGCTACGAAACGAATATAAATTTCCCTCATCTACCAATCCGTTTTCGACCATTATTTGTACGTTCATGAACGGATTTATGTACGTTGAATAAATTGTTGACGAATCCATATAAAAATGAAGAATGTATAGTTTAATAATTAAGATGCGATTTGAGGAGGGGATAATTTTTACTTATATATATGTAACCACTAAATAAATAATTTTACAAGAAAAGCAATAAATTGAAAATTGGTTAATGAACCAAGCCGGTTATACGAAATGTAAACACAGGCGAAACATGAAAATTTCAGCAAATAGTAAATGGAGATACATATTTACACGTACAAAAATATTATGTATTTTGAAATATTATGCACCAATGAAATATAATATACATAATTGAAATAAAACTATTGTATCTGCTTAATAAAATAAAAAATTTATTTTCCCAAATACAATATTTATGATTTAGCTCAATAACACATTTTGAACACCTCCATTTTTACGATGTACACCTAAAAGCACGACTGTATGAAGCAATTTATCATCAGCAACTTTAATTCCGTACAGAAGACACAAATAATAATATTCTTTCTAATAATTATTTAGTTGAAGACATATCCACAATACAAATCAAAAATCTTCAAACTGTGAGACAATCGGCAAAAAAGTATGGATACGTCAAAAATTTATCAAGGTTTATATTTTTCGAATAGGTTTACCCAAAAAAATGAATTTCCCTTTTGATTATTTAACAGTGTATATTTTTGTTTTTGATCGAATTCAAAAATACCAATTCTTATTCGAAACGAATAGATCATTCGTTTCGAATGACGAACCGAAACGGATTCCCAAATAGGGCCCCTGTTTCTTGCACTTAACAAGCGGGCCATAAAAGTCTGCATGAACTATTTCATATGGTATTGTTGGACACGGTATATCATGTAGTTGATATCTTGTCTCATCTTTCCCTCTTTTAACATACATACATGGAATACATTGCTCGATATATTTCTTCACAACATTTGTCATTTTAGGAAACCAGAAATCGTTTTGAATATGTTGTTTAGTTCTATTTAGCACAGGATGCCCCAATTTATCATGTGCAAATTGTAGTATATAGCACCTCTGCACCCAAGAAGTTTGCATCTCGTAGCTTCCTTATTTTTATCCGCTTCTGGCAAGTGGCCAATATTATCATACTGAATATCCTGGATTGGACGAACTTCAGATCAATGTCTGTTACTGGGTTCAGTATATGGTACAATTTACCCGGCCATTCGACCGGGCCATTTCGCGAGATTACACGGTTACCGAACTTCCTCTTCAATTGATCAATCGTTTGACCAGCTGTGTGGCATGTGGCACCATCTTGTTCGAAACACATACCACTGATGTCAAGTCCATCGAATTCTGGCCAAAAATAGTCTTCCAACATGGCACGATAGCAAACTCCATTGACCGTAACATGGCGATTATTTTGATCGACGAAAAAATAGTGTGCAATCACACCTCCGGCATGAAATACACACCTCCGGCATGAAATCCACACCTCCGGCATGAAATCCACACCTCACGGTCACTTTTTGTAGTTATAATGGAGTATCTTGAAGCATATCTGGGTTTGTTGCTGGCCAATAACGCATATTTTGCTTATTGACAAAGCCATTAAACCAAAAACGAGCCTCGACTTAGGGACCAATCGTAGAAATTTCGGCGCTTCAAATGCTCAAGAGGATTCAGTTCTAGAGTTAGTTTGATCTTGTAATTGTGTAAGCCAAAGTCTTTACTTAAAATTGACCACAATGTTGTTTGAAAGATTTCCAATTACTGTGAACGGCGTGGAATCGGCTGATTTGGCTCATTTTGAACTGAAGCACTAACGGCTGCGATATTTTCGGTACTTTACTGGCACAGGAACATCCAATAGTGAATATTTTGACTCGAATTTATCTACTATAGCACGTACAGCCTGTCTGGTGGGCCGATTATTACGACCGAAAACTGGCGTAAGCGCTCTTAAAGTTGTGACTACCGACTCAGAATTTCCCTAGCAATTTTTAATAATTTTCAAATGTTGCTCGTCGTAAACTTCAACATGATAAAAATGTTTACCTTGACTGACGTTTTCACGTTGACAGGCGCGTTCAAAAGTGCGTTCGTAATACAATATAAAATTGTTATGTCCCTATGGGAAAACCCTTTATATTCAGTCCAAACTTTCACTTAAATGTTCGTAGCAAACTTTATTACATACGTTTACTTTTTCAAAAAAACACAAAAAACTAAATTTTTGGATAAATAGTTTATGTAAGATAAGGCTAAAGAATGCTGTTTTTAGTAAAACAGTAAAATATCTTAAGTAACAAATTTCCAATTTAATAAAAAACTAGTATATCTAATCTAAAAAACTTAAGAATTATAAATAGTCCTCTCAAAGCCACACCTTGGAAAGGTTTGTAGTAAAATTGTTTAAACATTTTTCAGAAAACGTGTTGCGAGGCGATATAGTCGAAATGGCATACAACACAAGCGTGAAGTTAGAAAACATTTTAGTTTTTTGTTTACTAGCGACACTTGGGTATAATAGCAAAACTTTCAATAGAAATTTCCCATGTGCTCCCGACAGCTTGCTATCCGGCAATGTTTTTATGGCATTATAATAAAAAAACGCGACTAATAATGTTTGTAATGCAGCGTTTTTCTTTTTATTGTGTTCATTTATTTTATCTATATTTTTATTTTCAATTTCCTTCGTGTAACAATTTTTTTTTTTTTATTTAAAATAAATTTTATTTATTTATTTTATGTAATTACAATCTTATCTCCTGGACTAATGAGCAATTTGTTTCTGACTTAATTTACTAACTTTAATTAATCTATGGATTCTTCCCATTGGCGTTCCATAGTGTTTGGTAAATTGAAGTAAACCACATCTTTGTTGTGGATTTTAGATCAGCATAATGCTGCTTAAACTGACAATCACACCAGCTCAAAAGGTTTGGTTCTTTTAAGTCTGCGAACTAAATTCGTGATGCTTAGAAGCTGAGTTGCCTCAATGTTCACATGTTGGCGGAGCCTTTCTTCGTGTCTCCGTGCTTTTTCCTGGATTTCATTTAAGATGAGGTTCATTTTAAGGTCCCTATGAAGGTCATTGTTCCTGACATACAATGAACAAACGACACAGCCACACCTGATTTTATTGAATCCTAAATGTTATATACGTTATATGTATGTGTTTCGTATATTCGCTAATTTTCACAATTCACAATCACAATTATTTATTTTGGTAATAATAAACTAATTCGTTCATACACGATCACTAAAAGCATTTATCGTGACTTCTAATTAATAATCAAGCCAACGAAAATTTAATAAACGCACAGTGCTCTTATCAGGGACTTCTTATTGATATTCACTTCACATCTTATTAATATTATTCTTTTTTAATTTTTTATTATAATTCAACACATATGGTTAAACACCGAAATTGACCGTTCTAGAAAATTTATTATTATTATTTTTTTGTTCTTTTAGTTTCTTTTCTATTTTATTATTATTTTTTTTTTTGTATTTGTTTTTGTTAGTTCACTATCACCACAGATAACCCAGATGAATCAATAGGAACAAAATTTTGAAAAAAAACAATGGCTCCATTTTACGGTGTGAATTATTTTGAGTAAGCTTCAACCGTAACCCCAATCGCAGAAAAAAACCTTTACAAATTATTTTCATACAGTTTACACAAATTCCATCTAACGTAAAATAAAACAACCATGAAAATTCGATCAGCACAGTGAAGGAAATAAATGCATTTAGCTACGAAACGAAACGCAATATTTAAAATAGATTATTTATTTCCTTCATTTGACGAATACAAAATATGTATATACACTAACACATTATTATACATATAAATCCATACATCTTTTTTCCTTTTTTATTATGTATTTACTTATTCAATTCTACTGTTTCCACATTTAGCTATGCATGTGCATTGTATTGTGGGATTCCCAAAATTTGTATAATTGCATTTTTGTAAAATGTAGTAAATGCAATAGAAACAGAAAAATACTCCTTTTGTGTGAATACAAAACGTGTAATAACCAAAACAATATTCATGGTTATAGTAAAATCGAATAAAATAAAATCTTAAATTTGATCGGAAAAGTGATAACAATATTAGTGAATAACTGAAAATTAGTTTATTGTATTACGTATTTGGTTAAATATAAATATTTATTATTAGTTATTAGTTTCTGTTTATTATTGAATTTGTTTAAATATTTTAAAAGAACTGATCTTAAAATAATGGAGATCAGTCTTGATAGGAGAAAAAGTGGAATTAGGTGTGCTGTAGATAATTGTGATTCGTCTAAACGTAAAAATATTCGACTTTTTAAATTAAACAAGTGTAATAAAAAATATAATGAGTGGATTAAATATTGTAATGTGAATATTAAAAATATCAGGGTTTGTGAGAAACATTTTGAAAAGAAATATTTCACTAAAACGGGGTTAAGAAGAAATGCTGTCCCTACTAAAAATTTGGGCGATAAGCCAGTAGGTAACACAACCGAAAATTTACAAGATCATTTCGACGCTTTTTCCGATGATGATAACGTGTCAATGATAACGATGTTATCAGTTGATAATATTTCAGAAATTGACGAAACTTGTTACAGTGACACCGATATGTGCACACGCTTCTCTGGAAAAACCTATAGTTTACCATTCACGAGTGAGAATGATAAGGAAAATATCCAAAGTGACATTTCGGTCTTCGAAGAACCACCGTACTACTCTAAAGTCGAAATTAATCCTCCAAACTGCAAAAATTGTTTACGGAACATAAAAAACGAAAATTATTACAGATTAAAATTTTATGAATCGTTACGAATTATAAATTTAAAGGACAAGCAAATAGCCGATTTAAACCGGAATCGTAATAATTACAAACAACAAATAAATAGATATAGACGTAAGAAATCACTCGTACATGTAGGCAAACCGAAATATGTGAAACAGCAAATGACCAAAATTATTGACCAGTTGACCATTCACGAAAATTCCAAATCCTTCTGTAAAATGTTAACAAGTTACAGATCGAAAAACGAGAAATGGCCTAGCAACCAAAAGCTTCTGGCTCAAAACATTTATTATAGATCGTCCGCTACTTATAAATATTTACGAGAAAATCTAAACTTAAACCTACCGTCGAAAGCATCATTAGTGAGGTGGCAACCTATTAAACATTTAAGTCCTGGGTTCAATGTAAATATTTTCTCAAGTATTAAAGAAAAAATCAGCAGTATGAGCGAACATTTAAAACAGGTTGTATTAATATTTGATGAAGTCTACATCAAAAGCGACCTGATATATAACATTTATTCTGATCAAATTGATGGTTTCGTTGATTTTGGTACCGAGAGACAAGACAAGATTGGAAAAATAATTTGTTGTTTTATGATTAGAAGTATTATTTCGAACTGGAAATTTGTCCTCAGTTATTTTGTATCCAATCAATCCATAACATCAGACAAACTTTATTTATTAATTATGGAAAATTTGGATAAATGTAAGGAACTAGGTGTCAAAGTAAGAGCTGTAACGTGTGACCAGGGATCCAGCAATCGGAAAGCATTCAAAATGTGTGGAATGACAGTAACTAGACCATTTTTACAATCTGGCGACCAACAAATAATTGGTATTTACGATCCGCCACATCTAATCAAATCAGTAAGGAATACCTAAATGAAGTCCGATTTAAAATGCCCTGATGGAATAGTCAGTTGGAATATTGTAAAAGAATTATATAATTTAGAAAAAGATTCAGTAACCAAATGTTGCCCAAATTATCCTAACACGTTTGAGAAAATGAGGGTTAAGCTAGCTGTACAGGTATTAAACAGAAGTGTAGCAGCTGGAATTAAAACTGCGGTTCAACTCGGAAAGATCGGTAATGACAATGCATCAGTCGCTATTGCTACTTTTAAGTTTATCGAAAAATTCGACAAACTCTTCGATTGCTTAAATTCGAAATCAAAATTTAGCAAAAATAAATTCGCGAGTGCTTTGATGTTAGACAACGAAATAACAGAATTTTTAAAGTATATGGTTGATTACATATCAAAGATTAAAATCGTAAAAAAAACAACGGTCTACTGTTTTGATGGATTAATTCAAACAATTAATGGGATTAACGAATTAGCGCTGCAAATTAAGTCAGAAAACTCTGGGATTGAATATTTACTAACTGCAAGATTAAATCAGGATCCTATCGAAAACTTGTTTTCGCAGATTAGGGCAGCTAATGGACATAACAAGAACCCTTCAGTATACGAATTCAATCATAATATAGCAAAGCTAACCACCATCAAAATTCTAACCCCATTTTCTAATTGTGCCAATTGCGAGGAAGATTCAGACGAATCTTTTAAACTCCCAACTGACGGTGCGGAACTGATTGAGGAGGAAATAAATTGTGTCCCCATTGGCATTTCAGAGGTACCTGGAACCAATGAATACGTGTTTGACATGGAAGATGTCTCCGATATAAGTGACATTTTTATAAATTTAGATATGGATGATATACCTACCAATTTCACAGATGCTTCAATAAGATATTTTATTGGATATGTGGCGTGTAAAATTATTAAAAAGTTAAAATGCGTTGGATGTGAGCATAATTATTTAAAACCTAATGATGTAATGGAAGTACTATCGGAATATCTTATTCACCACAAAAATTATTACAAAGATGAAAGTGACCTAGGAAGGCTTAAGGCACCAACGGATTGCTTTTTTGAAATATGTAAAGCACAAATCTATATGTTTGGTAGAATGTTCTATGAAAAACCTCAAATTAAAAATTTAAAAGAGCATATTGTTAAATTATGCATACATAACACACGCATTAAATTTCCAGATTTTTACAATGATCAAAACCCTTGCTGCGAACATAATAAATCTACATTAAATTTTATGATTTTGGTGTTAATAAGAAAACATTGCAGTTGGTTGGCCGAAAAATATATTAAGGGAAATTATCAAAATACTAGAAATCCCAATTGGCGAATAGTTTTGCAGGGAAAATGAAATCTTCAAACTTATATAATTAAATTTCATGAATTATATTTATTTTTTTGTTTATTATCTTTATTTTTTCAAATTAAAAAATTAATAAAACTATGAACTATCAGAGAACAAACTCTAGCTTCATCGAGTTTGTGTTTTAAATTCTTCTTCAACTCTAACTTGTAACTTCAATTTATTTGAAATTTAGTAAATTTATTGTCGCAAGCGCAACAATTATAATCGCAATCCATTACGATACCGCACTTAAAATTTCCGAAAACAAGTTCCATATCATCCCATTTCAAATTTCATAGTGATCAGTTAAGCATTAGACCAGAAGAAAGGACTTCTGCATGTCTTGTTTTCAATACAATACGAATTCAAAAGTGTAAGATTCGTATTTGACTTGAATAAGAAACGAACGAATCTGATTACTCAAATCAAACAAGAATCTTACACTTACGAATTAGTATATCTTATTCAGAAATAGCTCCAATTTTCTTTTTATGGTTAGAATATTTAGTTAAACATTTAAAATGAGGTTTGGTGTATTACAATTCAACTTTTTTTAACGAGGTTTTCGTTTTTTGTCAAATTAGTATATTTTTTTTCTTCAATGGATCATCTGGCGCAGGGGTGCTTGGTAAGGTAATGGATTAAATTTTTAAGCAATAGCGGTCATGTTATACACAAATCAAAGATATTTTATTACAATAACAATGGTGTTGCAAACTGTTTTCTCTTACAACAATTATTTTTTTGTCATACGTTGAAAAATCCTAAATATTAAATACCTAAATATATTAGCTCCTGAATACATCATCTGTATCTGACAAACTGAAGCGGGAAGATAAAATCGTGCATTTCATTAGTTCGCAGAGCCTAAGTATTTGAAGTTATTATAATAAAACAAAAATTTAATCAGATTTAAAGCTTTCACTATTATAGTGAAAGCTTTGACTGACATTTTAGAGATGTATCCCATTTTTTTTGTTAACAATAGTTAAACCCTTCCTGATTGGTTTTACAATAAAAATACCTTTCATTTGATGTATCATAAGACCCAAATTGCAATTAAAAATTTGAACCATTATCCAGCGTCTCTGATCAGTAGTCGATCCGTTAAAGAAAAAATATCTTAAATTCTCCGTCTCAGCCCAAACAAAACTGTCATTATATACCATTTACGTAACTCTTCTACTTTCTGAGAAAATTCGTAAATTAACTAAATTATGTAGGTAATAGATTTTCCAAAATTTTATTTTCTGCATTTAATTATCAAATAGCTTTTTCAAGTAATTTTAATTCAAAAACGAAACATTTTATAAATTTTTTTAGTCTGAATATATGTACTCGTACATGTATGTAATCAACTCAAAATCGTAAATTTCAATAAAAATACAAACAAAAAGAGAAGAAAAAAGACATCCTATCCATACTTAGTATACATACATACATACATAATATGTACACAAGTATACGATCAATATTTTTTAAATGTTTACAATATTCTTACAATAGATGGATTTATATGAAATGTGTACGTGGTACGAAACGTTTTGCGCTGTTGATATAAGAGCATAGATACATTCATGGGGTACCGGTTTGCGCTTATTTATTATGCCACTTGCTAAATGGCGCTTTTATCAGTCGATTTTGAAAAAATCAATAAATTCGTTTTATTAATTCATCTGGTTATTATTTATCTGTGCTATCACTCAATATTTTTAGATTCACTAACATTAAATGTTTTCAAATTTTTAATTATCATGTTTGGTTTTTTTTTTTTTTTTGCATATTTTCTGATTGTTTCGAATTCACTATCACCCAAATTGAAATTATTACTACTCTTAATAAACTAAATCCTTACAAAACCCAAACTTAATTAAAATTACAAAAAAACATTATTAATCGCTACAATTACGATTTGATTTTTTTTTCTGTTTTTAACTAGAAATTTCTAAACTATTTTCGTTTTATTTTTAAATTCATTCACGACTTTTTTTTCTTTCACAATTTATTATTCGACTTCTTAGAATTGTTATTAAATTTATTTACCAACAATTCTTTAAACTTTAATTTCGACACTTTTTAAAATTTGCTCCCCAAATTTCTGAACTTTTGTTCACAACTTTTCTCAAAATTTACTTCCCAACTGACCGCAAAATCATCACACGCCCATTTTTATATAAGCGTCCCCACCAAAGACAACGATTTTCCTATTTTCGCGCGTAAAAACTTGTTGGCATCACACAATACTAGTTCATGCAACCTGCGGCATCTATCAACAAAAGCAATTATTTGATACACACCTAAAACCAACTAAAAAGGATTTTAAAATTACCAATGTTTACCGGTAAGCATTTCGGTGTTATGTAAAAAAAACTCAAAAAAAACTATGACAATAATTACTTATTATTATGGCGAAGCTGTTACACTCTAGATATCATGGGGAAACAGTCGGCAGCTTGTACAGCCATACGACTGAAATCCACCTGAATGTGGACCTGTGTAACGTATAATAAATGTATGGTTTGTAGGGTAACTCAATTATAATTAGTATGCATAATAAAGACACGTCACTATCGATGTAACATTCTAACACAACACACATCTTTTCATGGTGTCAGAGTAAAAAAAATATATAATTGAAATTATATAAATAAAAACTGTAAAAAATGAGGTGCAAATATAATAAAATATATAATTTATATTTACTTGAACAAAAAAGTCTAGTGAAGTACGAAAAAACATATTTATTTTTTTTTCTCGTAAAATGGCCGAAACGACATCATCATCGTCATCATTGTGTGTGAGACCACCACCACCATTGCTGTTCAATAGTGTAGACATGTCGAAAGGATGGAAACAATTTAAACAACAATTCGAATGGTTTTCGATTGACATGCCACGTTGCCACGTTTATGTCGAGTATAGGTTATGAAGCCATCGAAATATTTAATACGTTTAATTTATCCGAGGATGACGTCAAGGATTTAGGAAAAATAAAAGAACACTTCGAAAAATATTTCGCACCAAAAATATCAATAACGTTTGAGCGTTATGTATTTAATAAGTTATGCCAAATCGAAGGGGAAACTTTTGATGAATTCCTAATCAAAGTAAAAATACAAGGAAAAAAGTGCAATTTCGGTATCTTGGAAGACAGCTTAGTCCGAGATAAAATAATAGTCGGAATATTAAGTGATGTTATGCGCGAAAAGTTGATGGCAGAAGATGATATTACGCTAGATAAAACCGTAACGACATGTAGAACGAGTGAGGCAGCTTCTAGACATATAAATCAGATGAAAACATCAAGTAACAACAACGTAGATGCAATCAACAAACACCAATACAAACGCGATAATTTCCTTCAACCTAAAAATGATAAGTCAGTGAATAATCCAAAGAATTGTGAATCGGAAGTATTTAATTGTAAGAGATGCGGAACCACACATGGACGAAGAAACTGCTCGGCTTATTGTCAAATTTGCAAGAAATGGAAGGGAAAATGTCATTTCGGAAAAATGTGTAGGTCAAGACAGACAAATGAAGTGAAAATCGAAGATTCAAATTCAACGAATAGTGAAAACGACAAGGATGTTTTTGTAGAATCAGTTCATGAAAACAACCATGACGACAACAAAAATTGGTATGAGGAAATAAAAATAGCCAAAACAAATGTCAAAGTCAAGCTTGACACAGGAGCGCAGTGTAACGTACTTCCAAAACGAATAGTAGACAAAATAAATATTGGAATACAACCATCAACCGCAAAACACTTGACAGTGTTCAATAACGAGAAATTAAATGTAATAGGTGAAATTAAAACGAAGTGTGTTGCACGAGATTAAAATCATCAGATCAAATTTCTAGTAGTGAATGCAAATGTGTCACCGATTTTGGGACAACAAGCTTGCGAAAATTAAAAATTAGTGCTTAGAGTACAGGAACTAAAGGTTCAGGAAGAAATCTTCGATGGTTTAGGGTGTATAAAAAATTACATCTACGATATCGATCTTGTGGAAGATCCAATGTTTGAAATTCAACCGGTTCGCAAATTACCTTTGGCAATAAAACTACAAGTGAAAAAGAAATAGACAGAATGGTAGAATTAGGGGTGCTAGAGAAAACACACAAGGTTACTCAAGTGGTATCGCCTATGGTTATAGTGAAGAAAAATGATAAACTACGAGTTTGTATTGATCCTACAGACGTAAATAAAAATATAATCCGAAGATATCATCCATTAAAAACAGCTGAGGAGATTATTTCGAAAATCCAGAAGTCTAAGTATTTTACAATACTGGATTGCAAAAGAGGTTTTTGGCAGATACAGGTGTCACCAAGAACACAAAAATATCTGACAATGGGCACTCCTTGGGGACGATATTCATTTAAACGATTGCCGTTCGGATTAGCGTCTGCTCCGGAAGTCTTCCAGGATGTAATGGATTAAATCCTATCGTCAATGGAGAATGTAGAGAACTCTATGGATAACATACTGATTCATGCTGAAACGTTGGAACAACTCGAAAGACTTACGTCCAGGGTAATCAAAAAGTTAATGGAATGAACAAAGACAAATGCGTATTTAATTCTCAAAAAGTTTCTGGGCCATATTTTTAGTGTTAATGGTTTATTAGTAGATCCGGAAAAGACAAAAGCGATCCGACAGTTAAATAAACCAAACAACGTTAATGAACTACAGCGGTTGCTAGGAATGGCAACATATTTGCAAAACTTCGTTCCAAATTTGTCAGGAATAACGCAACCACTCAGACTTCTACTCGAAAAAAATTCGGAATGGATATGGACTGATCAACACGATGAAGCTTTTCGAAATCTTAAAGAAGCATTTTCGTCGCCACCAGTGTTAAAATTGTTTGATACCAATCAAGGTGTAACAATGCAGGTCGATGCAAGTTATAAAAGTTTTAGAGCCGCATTGTTACAAAACGATCAGCCGATAGCATTTGCATCCAAATCGTTGACCAAAGCTCAGCAAAGATATCCACCAATTGAATTAGAAGCAGCAGCAGTATGTTACAGCCATTGTTAGTTAAAAATGACAGTATATGACAGCCTGTATTCTCAATAAGTATACCATATAACATGAATTTGAATTTGAATTTTTTTTTTGAGTAAATAGGTCATTGAACTTTTATTTATTTCTTTATGTATTTTGGCCTATTTACCTTCTATTTTTGTGATGATGAGTAGTGAGTCAGAATTATTGAATTTAAATAAATGCACTTTTGTGATTTTTGTTATGTATAGCTTAAACGATATCGTATGCATCAGAGTATGTATGTGCAGTATATACTTGTATTTCGATATTTATTTATTTGATTGAACTATACATAAGTATCCAAATAAATGGTTGGCTATATACAGGACAAAAATGCGCGTAGGTATAGGTTCCATGAAGTATATTATATATAATATAAATCGTTATATAATAATATAATCTTTCTGGAAATTTGCATAAATTTTTTTTTTGAGATATTATTGTTGAGATTACCGCCGATGAAGCTTACGTTTAAGTTTAGCGGGCAAAATTTAATTTAAAAAAAATAATATTATATAAACGTTGTTAGTGAAGTAAACTATTTAGGGTAGTAACTTACCCTACACATTTTTTTAATAAAAGTGTCGATAAAAAGAAAAAAAAAAATTTCTTATCGAACTACTTAAGTGAGACGTACTCGTACGTAATATTTTTTGTAACGGTAAGCGATAGATAGTTCGTTATACGTATTATTTTCTTTTTTTTTCTGTGTTTTTTTTTATGAGGAATATTTTTTAATTTTTTTGTTTAGTTAAAAGAAAATATACGTAGATATATTTGCCTAACCAGGAAAGATCTATCTCGTGCAAAATATAGGGCCGCTGCTGTAGCGGGTAAGTGTAATTTTTCGAAAATATTGTGTTGTTAGTGCTAAAAGGGCGTTTCGTTTATAGTCCTGGTGGAGCCCCACAAACGAATTTTGGCGGATAAATTACTCCATTGTGTCGTCAGGAGCAAATTCTGGAGCATTCCATCCCACCAGTGATGTGATTAATGATCAATGGATCTAAATAGTTAACTGTAGTGATCAACAAGATTTTTTTTATTGTTAATTGTGTAAAGATAAAAATAGTGTCAGTTTAAAAAGCATTTAACAAGAAAAAGGTGTATATGTATACATGGATATATGTAGGTGTATATATGGCAGAAGAAAGTTTTAACCTGCGGAAAAGTTGTATGCAGTGTGTGAGGAGCATGTAATTTAAGAAACTTTGAATTTTCAGCTTCCATATAGCGGAGAGATCTCTTGGCGTACGTATGGTGAGTTTTTTTTATTATTATATTCTTGGTTTTATGTGCTCCCAGCATAATCTGGTACTAAATTTTTTTTGGTTGATTGTTTTTAATTTCAAATTTATTTTTCTAAATTTCGTGGCGATATATACATACCTATGCCTATATGCGTGGATAACACTTTTCGTTTTTTTTTGGTTATAAAAATTATTGAATTATTCAAATTTTAATTGAGAGAAATAAATTGTTTTAAAATGAAACATTAAATTTTTCTTTGATGGTGATGATGATGAACTGGGGAAGTTCAAATGAATATGGATGCTGTACGATTTTTTTTTTTGTTTGTTTGTTCTTTTTATTTTTTTAACACGTAAAGATTTGTACGATCTAGGAAGTTTTATTTGGCGGCAAAGAACCCCCAAGCGGCTGTAGTCTATCAAATATAAAAAACGTGTTAGCCGCCAAAAGATCGGTTACAAGTAAGATGGGCTTGTACAAAATTCCATGAGTATGTATATGGAAAAAAACTTACAGTTCAAAGCGATCATAAACCGTTGAAAATCATCTTCAAGAAATCGTTGACTTCAGCACCATCCAGGTTGCAGAGAATACTAGTTGACGTAAAACACTATTCACCAACGATAATTTATAAAAAAGGAACAACAATGGATCTAGCCGATACACTCATTAGAGACTGTAAAAATGATAGTGTTGAAGAAGAAGAAGAAGAATTTCAAGTGTATTTAGTGCTGAACATGTCGAACAGTGCAAAAGCTGAACTGGTAGAAGCAACAAGAAATGATCATCAAATTCAAGAATTGATTAAAATTTCACAATCAGGATGGCCAGATGATACAATAGGGTTTGACTGAGGTGATTAAACCGTACCATAATTTCAGAGAAGAAATTGCGTATTATAATGGTATTGCCTTTAAAGGAATGAAAATAATTGTTCCAAAATCACAAATAAAAAAAATTCTGAAAGCAATTCATCTTGGACATTTTAGTATAACAAGATGTTGCAGTAGAGCTAGGCAAATGTTCTACTGGCGTGGAATATCTAAAGACATTGAAGATTACGTGAATAGTTGTGCTGTGTGCCCACAAAATCAAACCTCGAAACAGAAAGAACCGCTAATAAATAAATAAGTACCAGAGTATCCGTTTGAAATCGTAGCAACCGATTTATTTGACTTTTTCTAGTCCAAAATACGCCCGCTCAAATGGTCTAGCAGAAAGATTTGTAGAGACAGCGAAGAATTTACTAACAAAGTGCAGTAGAGATGATACAGATGTGTATCTAGCGTTATTGAACTACAGAAACATGCCTCGAGATGAACACTTACAATCATCAAACCAGATATTGGTTAGCCGTATCACCAGATCAACTATACCAACGTCAAAAGAATTACTAAAACCAAGTGTGGTAAAGAATGTATCCGAACGTCTCACCATCCTTCGTAAAGTTCAGAAGCAGTATGCCGGTTCAGCAGTTGCCAGGTGATGCAGTTAGAATCCAGTTAGATCACATTGCCAAATGCAGAGTGTCAATCCAAACACTAACAGAAATTGTAGTTATGCCTTCACAAAGCAATAGTAACGCGGCTGAACAACAAACTCAAATAATAACTCAGATGCCAAATGATGAAAACAATAGTTCGAACAACCTAAATAATTCCAACAGTAAGACGAATGAGAATACAGTCAACAGTCGGATGACTAATAATTCAGTAAGGAGATCCGTATTACAAACAAGCAGATATGGACGCATCATACTCGTAAAACCAGTAAAGGAATTAGACCTGTAAAAACAATAGGTTTTATCATTACTAGTTAGTAAGTAATATTAGTAGGATTAGCAAGGACTACTTTTGGGTGGTTTAGAAAAGTATTGCAATAAGTGTTAAAGCAAGTAATTCAAAAAAAAAAAAAAAATGAATTACTAAATAGTACCTTTATTATAAGTTTATATACAAGTAGTGATGATAATGTTGTAAGTTAGAAGTAATTGTCTAAATACGTTCGCAAATTGTAACCGCTCGACATCGTGAACGTAAAGAATGCTAATGATAAGCTAGGTAGCACGTAGTATCTACAATACGTACATAAATAAATTATAATGTATCTTTATAAAAAATGGGGATGTTACGTATAATGAATGTATGGTTTGTAGGGTAACTCAATTATAATTAGTGTGCATAATAAAGACACGTCACTACCGATGTAACATTCTAACACAAAACACGTCTTTTATTACAACCTGTAACAATACAGGGTACTCATCTATATTGTGTAGCAAACAAATTCCCAGGGTGGACTGCATGAAGGGAGTAGTTTTGGAACCAGGAGCTATAAACTTCTCCACTGATGGTTCAAAATGGGACGGGCAAGTCGGGGCTGGGGTGTTCTACGATTAACTTTTGCTAAATCTCTCCTTCCGTCTCCCAGACTACTGTAGCATTTTTCAAGCTGAAGTAATTGCTACGAAGGAAGTCGTAGACTGATTGAGGTATAATGTAATATGGCCTTGTGATATTTGCATATATACCGACAGTCAGGCTGCCATTAAAGCGCTTGAATCACACCTCCTAACAGTAGTCCAGAACTGTCTCTCATCTCTTAACGAGATGGCAGATCAGTTCAACCAAAAACGATGTAATACCGAGACGTCTCGTGCACATTTATTTTCAAAAAATAAAAATACAACAACAACAAATGGAAACTACAGTACAACTGTAATAACTTTATCTTCTTAATCTCTTTAAATGAGACTCTCTGCTGTTAATTTTTTCTTTTACTTCTTTTTGATTTGCGTTTGACTTTGAATTGAGTTTGCTCTACGAGTATAAAGAATACAAAAAACAAATCGAACAAAAATTCGTATTTCTCACTACTTTTATTTTGATTTAGTTTTCGTGTTTACAGTATTTATGTGTGAGTGTACATGCAAACAAAATCTGTGATTGCTTGCAACAAATAAATAAAAAACATTATAAATAGAAAATAAACGCTTCTTGCATAGTAATGTATGTCATAGTTATGTAAAATCGGATAGTGTGTATGCGTGTCGGTTCGATAAAATTAAGTTTTATCGGACCGACACGCATACACACTATCCGATTTTACATCCAATCCAACCAAATCGGTTCGACAATCGGATCGTCTGTAGCGCTCTTAATAAGTTTATGTTATTGGTTTTTAATTTTTTAACCTTTATACAAACAACATTTTACCGGCTGAATAAAAAAACAACATACATATTTCGGCTGGATTTTGTACACATTCATATGTATTATATGAAAAGAAAGCGAAATTATGATACTAATATAGGTTTACATTACGTTATGGATTATTTGTTGTGCCAAGCCAGGAGTATTCATTTGATATTTTGATTATGATTCTAACGAAATATGGCATTCTAAACTGACTTTTAGATGAAGTTCGGGAATATGGCCAAGTAGGATGGAACTTGGCTATTTCTAAACTGATTATGATGAAATTTGATAAGTGAAGTTCTATGGATTATGATGAAATTTGACATATGCATTGAAAATGGGATTCTAAATTGATTTTTGGATAAAGTTCTGGTATACGGCCAAGCATGATGGAACATCTCTTTTTCTCAAACAATTATGATGAAATTCGGTTTGTGCATTGGAAATTGGATTCTAAAATGGTTTTTGGAAAAAGTTCTGTAATATGGCCAAGTAGGATGAAAATTGGCTATTTCTTAACCGATTATGATGAAATTCGACTTGTACGATGGAAATGAGATCTTCAAATGATTTTTAGATGAGGTTCTGGAATATGACCAAGTAGGATGGAACTTGGATATTTCTTAACCGATTATTATGAAATTCGACTTGTACGATGAAAATAGGATCATTAAATGATTTTTAGGTGAAGTTGTGGAATATGGCCAAGTAGAATGCAACTTGGCTATTTCTGAACTGATTGTGATGCAATTCGATTTGTACGATGGAAATGGGATTTCAAAATTATTTTTAGATGAAGTTCCGAAATATGGTCAACTAGAAAGGAACTCGGTTATTTTTTAACCTAGTTTTTAACCTAGAAGCTTCTTCTGAAGGAATTTGGCTATTTCTGAACAGATTTTAATGAAATTAATGATGTATGATATAAATGGGGTTTTAAAATGTTTTTTAGACGAAGTTCTGGAACACAGCTAATTCGGAATAGACCACTTTTCAACTGTTTAATTGAAATTCAGCATGGACTAAGGAACTGGGATTGTAAAATTTTTTTTTTTTGGTTTTAATCTATGCAATCTGTTCTGAGGCTCAAGGCACTCCCAACTCTTTCGCAGTTTACTTTTACGCAGTAAATTGGAAAAGTCCTCAAAGGACATCAACAAACTATTTTATAATCTTATATGCTGAATTTCCTCATAATCGGTTAAAATGTGGCTAAATTCTTTTCTAATTGGGTTTGTGGACTCCCTTTCGAATTAGCCGCATTCCAAATTTTCTTCTAAAAAATATTTTCATAAAAATCATTTGAAGATCCCATTTCCACCATACAAGTCGTATTTTATCATAATTGGTTAAGAAATAGGCAAGTTTCATCCTACTTGGCCATATTCCAGAACTTCATCTAAAAATCATTTGAATATCCCATTTCCGTCGTACAAGTGGAATTTCATCATAATCGGTTGAGAAATAACCGAGTTCCATTCTACTTGGTCATATTCCAGAACTTCATCTAAAAATCATTTGATGATCGCATTTTCATCGTACAAGTCGAATTTCATAATAATCGGTTGATAAATAACTGTGTTCCTTCCTAATTGACCATATTCCAGAACTTCTTCTAAATATCATTTTAGAATCCCATTTCTATCGCACTTGTCGAATTTAATCAAAATCGTTCAAGAAATAGCCATGTTCCTTCTTTCTTTCTTCGAATTTTATCATAATCGGTTAAAAAATAGCCATGTTCTATCCTACTTGGCCATGTTCCAGAACTGCATCTAAAATTCATTTAAAGATCCCATTTTCATCATTTAAGTCGAATTTCATCACAATCGGGTGAGAAATACTATACATAGTATAGAAATCTAAAAATCAGTTTAGAATCCCACATTTAGTCAGTATCGTATCAAATGTATATTGCTGGTTGGCCACAATAAATAACCCATAACCCAATGAAAACCCATCGTTAATTTGTTAATAAAGAAAAAAACAAATAAACATATATTCCCTTTATTCACCGGTCGTGATTCAATTAATACCAGTTTAGCTCTTAATATGTAAACAAATGATCATTTTTTGTTTTATGACGACACTCAACTCTAGTATTAAAGGAGACCTTTAAATTACAACAACAAGTAGCAAAACGAAAAATAAAAACAAACACAAAAATGTTTCATTCGCTTTTTCTTTATGTATTTATTTACAAACACGTGGCAGAATTGTGTGACGTCAAGAACACGTGACTCGAAAAATCGGGCTAACCTTGCTTGAATCATGCTCACCGGTGTACCAGCGCATATGTACTAACTAGTTTAACATACGAAATTTTTTCTGAATACATATTTTTGACCTTGCTCAAAACAATCTCGCATTAGTTGAAGAGTAAATTTACTCAAAGAGAGAATTATGTTTTTGTGGTTTTAAGTATATTGCGTAGGGGCTCACTGTATTAATCGAAATATAATTTCTACACCCAAATAGGTATTTTCTACACCCAACTAATTTGAATTTTTATTTATTCGACACGAGACGTCTCTATGAAATCTACTATAGTTTTTGGTTCAACATTCATATTATATGGGTACAGTGTGTACATGAAGTACATGAATTTTGGTCGCAAAATTCCTCACTGCCTCATGAGTATTTTGTATACCTACAAGGCGTATAACATACTACATTTTGTTATTGTATGTTGTCATATACGTTATTTGTATTAGTGTATCGTTTTGTGGCGGTAAGTATCAAAAGTAAGTCAATCGGTTGAAGTCGTTTCAAATTTTTGGTGCTTATTCTCGCGTGTGAGAAGATCTCACTTACTATGAAGCAAGAGAATTTACAATACTGCGTTGTTCATTGTTCAAACAATATGGTAAATATTTTTTGAATATTCTACTTTTAGTAAAGTTCTATTATTGTATAGTAACAAAATGTATTTCTTTAGTTTTAACAAACATATTAAGTTAAAACTAAAGAAATTCATTTTTATATTTTGTGAATGTAACGTAAATTAACAATAATTTGTATTTTTAATATATAATCGGTCGAATATATTAAAAGGATCTAACGTATCGCACAAATACTCATTATACCACTATGTTTTCAGTTTCCGGTCGTAATGCAAAAACGCGATATGTAAATGCATTTCATGTAACTAATACCTTCACGATCCGGTAATTCTCGCCTTACTGACACATGAGGCGACCAAAATTGATGTCCTGGACATTTCATAAGTACAGGGAATATAAAAGCCGATGAACTGGCTCGACGTGGTACAACGGACCACTTTTCAGAAAGCAGAAAGGCTATTGAAATCCCTCTTCCGTCATGCAAACTGCTGCTTCAGGAAGAAGCTAGTAAGTTGACGAACGACAGATGGTCAAGTAGCACCTCATGCGTAATAGCTCGGCAGGCCTGGCCAAAGTATCGTAGCAGACTTGGTTTCTTCTCACATGACTACTGTCGTAGTTGCGAGGACGAAGAGGAGAAAGAGACAGTACTTCATCTTCTTTGCACATGCCCTCGTCTGGCACGAAACAGACTAAAGTTTCTAGGGGCACCTCTCTTCAGTGACCTGACAGACCTCAAGAGCCAACCAGCGAAACCGTAAGAAACCTTACGGAATTTGACGAACGATTTTCCTTACGGAAAACTGACAAGTAAGCTAGCGATTCCGTAATAAATTTTGTCAATTGTGTTCATTTGTCAATTAATTATTTTGTGAGTGACTAAGTGCGAGAATAATTGAAAAATGGCCACAGAAATACCTCTTAAATTAAAAATGGACAGCGAAATAGAAGAATTAGAAGACAGTTTTATTATATTAAAATCGCTTCACTGTTTAAAATTATTAAATGAAAAAAACAAGAAGACTTGCGCTGTCAGAAAAATCAACCGAACCAGAAGTCACTTTGGATATTTTAAGGTATACAATTAATTTCTATTGGTAAACCCCTATTTTAATATTTCATGTATTTAGGTTACTTTTTCTGAAATCAAGCTTCACGACGAGAACCAATTTTTTATTCATACGAGAATGACACCAGCAGTTTTCGAGATGCTACTAACACTAATTAGACATCATATGCTAGAGCGTAAAAGAAATTTAATAAATACAGAATTTCACCTAGCAATAACTTTGTTGTGAGTCTACACAATTACTACTCAAAATAATCATAATCGGTTTAAAATAAATTTATATTTATAGATACCTTTCCCAAGAGGATGCTCTTTCCAAATATTATCTTGGAGCTAGAAAATTGAAAAGGAGACCGTTAGGATAATTATTTATGAAACGTGTGAGGCACTTTGGACGGTTCTTGGGAATTTATAAGTTCCAGAACCGAATCGTAATGATTTAAAATCAGTTCAAAAAGATTTCTACGAGTTGTGGAATTGGCAATATGTTTTTTAATTACAAAAAGCATTTTAGTATAGTTTTAATGGCAGCTTGTGATACACGTTATGTATTTACCTACATAGATGTTGGTGCATACGGGTCACAGAGCGATGGAGGTAGTACTGTTTCTATTTCTTCAGTACAAACAGATTTTAATTTCCGATCTAAAATGGTTTTTTTCTTTTCATTGTTTTGTAGGAATTTTCAACATAAGCAGCTTTGGGAAACGGTTGTGTGGTGGTCAGCTCCCGATTCCAGAACCAAAGGTCCTGCCAGGTACACTGAATGTCATACCGCACTTTTTTTGTTGGTGATGCTGCATTTACTTTAACCCCAAATCCTATGAAGCTATATTCTGGTGTTGGTCTAACGAAAGAAAAAGAAATTTATAACAAACGGCTATCTCGTGCCAGACGAGTTATAGAAAATGCCTTCGGAATTCTAGTAAGTCGGTGGCGCATTTTACTTACGACCTTAATATATCTAACGGGACACCCCTAGAAAGATGAGGTTATGCTAAAAACTTAAACAGAAAAAATATTGGGTCAATCGAAGATGGTTTAGAGGTCGCGACTTGAGCACGAAGTTAGATAAAAACGGTATTTTTTTCAATTTTTCACTTTCAAACAAACAAAAAATGATTTAGAATTTTTTCTCAGCCTAAATCAGAATTGTGGTGAATAGAAGATATAATTACCTTTCCAAAACATCAAAGATGTCGAAAATCGGTTAACAAATGGCGACTTTATTGCCAATTTTCGAAACGAATAAAAACTCAAAAAATAAACGGTTTTTTTTTTAAATCCTGGATTTTATATTCAAAACTACAAGTGATGTGAGTTTTTTTTACAATCACCGTACTGTAAAATTAACAATTCGTGAAAGTGCAGTTCTGACAATCCAGGAAGTGTCTATTTTTTAGTCAAAAGCACGAGTCAAAAGGAACAACATTCCATTGAAAAATTGGAAAAATCCCCTAAAGAATAAAAATTAATCTTCAAAATTTACCGTGAAAGTGAAAATGCATTTAATAGTAAACTGGATGATATTTTTGATGTCGCACATATCAATGCCTTCTCCATGATGGCCAGTGAAAACGACAAGCGATTCCTCTTGTCGCAGTGTGAGAAAGGGCGTCCCGGATATTTCACTGGAGCCAGACAATATGAAATTGAAAGAGAAAAGCGAAAATCGGAACGTATGGAGGCAGGAAAAAATTGTAAACGAAGATATCTTGAAGAAAAAAGTAAATCAATTCCAATAGACTCACAAGCATTATTTTCGTCATCGGAGAGTGACAGCGAAAGTATGGTATACCTGATAACGACATGAGCTTCTTTTTATTCTGCCCGTGCTAAGCGCAGAAGGAGCCCCTAGAGGAAGCACATGTTTTATTACTCCTAGAATATTGTCAGCTTTGGATAAGTTGAAGATTAGTGATCGTGCAGCAATGCATTTAATCAGTGCCGTTGCCGCAAGTTTTGGACATTCTATTGATGAACTCGTTTTGAATCGAACAACACTGAGGCGTCTTCGTAAAACAAATAGAGTAGAAATAGCCACATCAGTTAAGTCGACTTGCAGGCGTAGTATATTGGGATGGAAAATTACTCGCGGAGTTATCTGGAACGGAGACCGTGGATCGTTTGCTGGTGATTATTTCACATACTACCATGATCAAAAAGCTCCCGGAATAACCACCGTGTGGCGCTCCCATCATTCCGATTTGAGTTCTGTTTGTTTTGTTAAGTTGGTACATCTGTTGTTGATATTCCCTCTAAATCTTAGCGTCATAGCTTGACATTTGCAAAAGTTACGTAGACAAGAGTACATCTATCTGTGTGTCTCGGCGATTATTTACAATTTTAGAAATTATTTACAGTTTTAGACATGATTTGCGAGGCTGAATCCAATCCCACATTCATCAAATGGTTCATTACTGGAGACGAGACGTGGGTTTATGAGTATGACACGCAATCTAGACATCAGGCAAGTGAATGGCCACAACAACCAAAAAACCACGTCGTTTTCAGTCAAAAAAGAAGGCAATACTCACGGTTTTCATGGATTACAACGGTGTAGTGCATCATGAATTTTTGCCAGAAGGCCAGACCTTAAACAAAGAGTATTATTTGGGCGTTATGAGACGTTTGCGTGAAGCAATTCGCCGAAAGAGACCAGAATTGTGGGCAGAAAACTCGTGGATTTTGCACCATGATAACGCACCGTCGCACAGTGCCATCATTATTCGTAATTTTTTGACGAAAAATGCAACAAATACCATCCAACAGCCACCGAATTCACCTGATTTGGCTCCCTGTGACTGACCCTGTGACTTTGGCTCCCTGTGACTTTCTGTTCAATCGAGTTAAAAAAAACATTACAGAGAACGCGTAGCAGCAGCCGAGAGGAAAAATGGAAAAATCGCAGGAAGCACTGATGGACATACCGAAAACCGAATATAAAAAATGTTTCGAGGATTGGATCAAGCGCTGGCATAAGTGTGTTGTAGTCGATGGGGATTACTTTGAAGGGGACAATATAGATTTAGATTAATAAACTTGTATTTTTAATTTTCTGACGAACATAGCAAATGATGTTCTCTTCAATGACCCACTACCAACTTGTACTGGTTAGTATGGTAGTTGATACATAACAAGTTTTAAAGCAATGAATACAACGCAAAATGGAAACAATACCCCAGGTGGTAAACCAACTACCCAGTTGGCTAATCCACCCTCTTACGAGGCTGGCTCAATGGATTCTGGGGTGAGCCAATCATTGCTAAACCCATTCGAAAGAAGTTCAATGTTGTTAAGATCACCAAACAATCATACTAACTCTGCAAATCAGCAGAAAGACGAAAACGCTGAACTCTGTCGAAAACTCAGTGAAGTAGATGTACTTTTAACCCAACTAAGAAGCGAAATTAAAAATCTAAAAAAAGAAAATTAAGAATTAAAGAAGCTCAAACCAATGGAGATTTCTGAAAACCCGCTAACTTGTTATAATGAAACAAGTACTCACACCAGTTATAATAATGAGTTCCATACTGATGAAGAGGATCTCATGAGAGAAACAGAATGGGTACTGAAAAGGAAGAAAAGACCTAGAAAAAAACGAAAAGCAGAATTCTCGCCTGAAGTTGGAGATCATTCGCAAGCTAATGTATTAGTAATTTGTGATACTAATACCAAACGAGCTCACCAGCAACAGCAACAAAATCGGCAACAAAAGGTTGTACCGAAAGAAAAGGCTCCTCCGCCAATTAATGTAATCGGCATTACAGAATTTGCTAGTATACAATCTATAATGAAATCAGTGACAGCTAAGGAATATAGAGTAGTGTCACTAAACAATAACGTGTGGAAAATCAATACACCAGATCCGATACATATAGAGCTCTAGCAACAAAGCTCAATGCGGAAGGTAAAGAATGGTTCACATGCGAAGATAAAACCGAACGCGCAATTAAGGTTATGGCCAGAGGCCTTCATCCAACGTGTAAGAAGGAGGACATAATTAAGGACCTAAAGGCAAGAGATCTGCAAATAGAAGATGCAGTAAACATCCTAAAACGAGAGAGAGGTGAGAACAATCAAGTCAAAAAAAGGGGGCTTCCACTCTTCATGCTTACGTTTAACAAAAAGGAGAAAGTTGAAAACATCTTCAACATCAAAGCAATTCTCAATATGAGGGTTAAAATAGAACCGCTAAAGAAAAACACGAGGCTAATACCTCAATGCAAAAAATGCCAAGGTTTCAATCACACGCAAAAATATTGCAGACGGGAGCCAAGATGCGTAAAATGTGCTGGAAAACACAACGCGAAAGAGTGTACAGAAAGTAGAAACACCCCTGCAAAATGTATAAACTGTAAAGGGCGTCATCCTGCAAATTATACAGGCTCTGAAGTAGCCAAAGAACTTCAAAGACTAAGAAACAAAATGCATCAGTTTCCTCAAAACCCTGGGGTTACCAGAGAAGAGAAACCAACTAAAACCCAAGCGGAGCCAAAACCAGCAGGTATAGGTGCAGAGCGGAAAAGTTATTCACAAATTGTACAGCAATCATCTAATGCTATGAATGATAATCCCCTTGAAAGGATTTATCGAAGCATAGAAGCCATAAATATACGGCTAGCAAAGCAAGAACGTGGTCTAGAAGCTTATAAACGTCTAGATATGCATCAAACCTTGAACGAGGCAACAGCCCTCATATACTAGAATGAGCAAAACATTAAGAATTGTCACCTGGAACGTAAACGGACTAGCGCAACATGTCCCAGAGCTAGAAATTTTTATAAATTTAGGAAAAAAAGATATATGCCTTATATCGGAGAGCCATTTGACAAAAACATCATTTTTATTAAAATACGTGATTATGAATGTTACCATGCTGTTCACCCAGGAGGAAAACCCAGAGGAGGATCAACAGTAATAGTGAAAAAGAATCTCAAACACTATGAAGAACCTAGTAAGAAGAAGAAAGTATGCAAGTTAAAACCATAAAAGTTGAAACTAACAATAATAATGAATACAGTATTTCCTCTATCTACTGCCCTCCACGCTATAATCTAAACAAAGAAGATTATAATAGACTCTTTAGATCACTAGGATCCAATTTTATTATTGGTGGTGACTTTAATGCATAAAAACACCAATTGGGGATCAAGACGTACAACCCATAAGGAAAAGAGCTATTCGAAGCCGGACGAATAAATAACTGCAAGTTCCACTCTGGAGGTAAACCGACATACTGGCCTGCTGATATAAATAAAATACCAGATCTCATTGATTTCTATGTAACGAAAGGGATCTTCGAGGATTACATGTGCATCAAAAACAGCGAAGGGATATGTTCCGATCATACACCTGTTATCATGACACTCAGCACAATGATAATTAATAAGGATAACCTGCCTAAATTAACAAATAATAGAACTAACTGGGACCTATTCCAAGAACTAATTGAAATGCAAATAAATCTACGAGTGCCGATTAAAACACCGGTACAGTTGGAAGACGAACTAGAGGTATTTAACAGTACTATTCAACAAGCAGCATGGGAAAGTTCTCCTGCTAGTCACACCGAATCCCGTAGGAATCAAAATTATCTTATTGAGGTCAGGGAGTTAGTTAGAGAGAAACGGAAGGCAAGAAAGACCTGGCAAAGGCCACGCGCCACAGAAAACAAAAAAATCCTCAATTTTCTATGCAATAAACTAAAACAACTTATAAAATAAATTAAGAATGAAACTATTAACAAGTACTTAAATGGTCTCACCGAACATAAAGATACTGATTACTCTCTTTGGAAAGCAACAAAAGGATTAAAAAGAACCAAAATGCATGTGCCGCCAATTAAAAATGGGGAAGGAACCTGGGCCAAAAGCGACAAGCAAAAAGCTATTTTATTTGCGGCTCACTTGGAAGACACCTTTCAACCGTTACCTAGGCAAACAGCAGATGAAAACATAATAACAGTTAGCAAAACTGATGAATATAATATTCGATGTGTAACATTACAGGAATTAAAAAATGAGATCAAGTGTAATTTGAACGCCAAAAAAGCTCCAGGATATGATTTAATTACTGGACAAGTCGTAAAAGCCATTCCCGAGAAGGGACTACCAAAATTGGTTCAAATTATCAATGCTGTCTTCAGACTAAAATATGTCCCACGGCAATGGAAGGTTGCTGAAGTAATTATGATCCCCAAACCAGGCAAACTAGCGAACGATAAAAAGTCGTACAGACCGATTTCAACTGCTCAAGAGTCTCAAGCCAATAATAGAAGAGAGAAATTTGATTCCACCACACCAATTTGGGTTTAGAGAAAATCACTCTACGATAGAACAAGTTCACAGAATAACGGATATAATCGAAGACTCACTTGAGAATAAGAAGATATGCTCCAGCATCTTCTTAGATGTAGCACAAGCTTTCGACAAAATTTGGCACCAAAGAATTGAATTTAAATTGCATCGAGATCTACCTAAGCAATTCTATAAAATTCTTAAATCTTATATCGCAGACCGACATTTCCGTGTAAAATATAACCGAGAGTACTCTGAACTAAAGAGAATATCAGCACGCATACCACAGGGTAGCGTACTGGGTCCTATATTGTACATCCTGTACACCAGAGATATGCCAAATACAGAAGGTGCCACCATAGCAACATTTGCAGACGATACAGCTATTCTGGCGACTGGAAAGTGTATATCAGAAGCAACGACCAAACTTCAAAAAGCAACCGACACAGTGAGTAGTTGGACAAATAAATGGCGCATTAGCCTAAACGAAGCAAAGTCGGTTCATGTAAACTTCACAAACCAGAAAGTTAACTGGATTTCAGTGAAACTTAATTCAAGGCCGGTTCCAAATGCAAATACAGCCAAATACCTCGGCATGACTCTTGATTGCAAGCTTAGATGGAAAGAGCATGTTAAAAAGAAAAAAGAAGAATTGAACATTAAATATATGAAAATGTATTGGCTAATAGGTAGAAACTCTGAGCTTACAATACATAACAAATTGCTATTATATCAGCAAATACTTAAACCAGTATGTACCTACGGTATTCAACTTTGGGGTTGTAGCAAGAAGACAAATGTACAAATGATTCAATGTTTTCAAAACAAAGTGCTGCGTGGCATTGTAAACGCACCATGGTACATTAGAAATGATAACCTCCATAGGGACTTAAACATGGAATATGTAAGTGAAGAAATACAAAATCATGCGAAGAAACACATTCAGCGGATATCTCGGCACCAAAATGCAGATATACGAAGTTTGTTGGATAATAATAATAATAATAATAATAGATTTTTTATTAACGAAGTATAAGTATTAACTTTTTTACAATCGTGCATATTACAATAATAACATAAAACAAAACAATATAGAATATGAACAATAATTAACATAAATAAAAAATTAACAAAAATTAGAAATATGTATATGTACAAAATATACAATAAATAATCAAAATTTTAATTTTGAGTTATAAACTTAAATGTTTTTTTTTTTAAACTTTCAATAGAACTGATATTTTTCAGTTCTAGAGGCAAGCTGTTCCAAGTGACAATCATGTTCATTAAACAGGAGTTGTTATAAATATTGGTCCTACTCACAGGCAAGCTGATGTTTCTTGTACGCAATGACAATGCAAAATTTAATTTATCATGCAAATACAACGGGATACCTGATTTAATAACACGGAAAATGAAAACTGCAGTTCTGTAACAGTAAAATTTAAACAAGTCACATCCAATAATGGAATCTTTAAATTCGGTGATATGATCAAATTTCTTAAGGTCATAAACATACCGGATACAATTATTAAACGTTACCTCAAGTAAACGCTTTGAGGAACTATCACTATTATAAAATATCACATCACAATATGAGAAAATGGGTAAAATCAAACTTTTAAGCAGATATATACGTAATTTAATTGGACAAAATTTTTTTATTAATCGAAGCGAATATAAGCTGTAATTAACCCGCCGACATAAGGAGCTTATGTGGTCATTCCAAGTAAGTTTTGAATTCAAAATAAGTCCCAAGTTGTTTACCGTTGGCACAAATGAGATGATATCATTGTCCAGACGTAACACAGGTTCAATATTGTGAGAGTGGTTTCTAGATAGAAATAATGCTTTACTTTTGCTGGGGTTAATAGCAAGCGAATTATTTTTAGCCCATAACGATATATTCCTCAAATCATCATTAAGGTACTTGACAATCATATCTAATTCTGAAATATCACCACCTATATATAGTTGCAAATCATCAGCATAAAGATGAAATCGACAATTCTGGATATGCCAAGGCAAATCATTAATATAAATAGAAAAAAGTAAAGGACCTAATATGGAACCTTGAGGCACCCCAGTAACCACTTCACAAGTGCCAGAAACATCATCACCATGCTTAACGAAATGTTTACGATTGCTCAAATAAGAATGAATAAACAAAATAGCAAACGTTGAAAATTTATAATACAAATATAATTTTTGGAGCAAGTGGATATGATTCACGCTATCAAATGCTTTAGAAAAGTCTAAAAGTACTAATATAGCAAATGAATTATTTTTGTCTAAGATAGATGATAGATCATCCACTATATGGACAAGTGCAGTTGTAGTACTGTAGCCTGTTTTGTATCCTGATTGGAATTTGCACAAAAAATTAAATCTGTTAAGATGCACTTGGATTTGCAATTGCATAATTTTTTCCAGTACCTTTGATAAGGCAGGCAAAATGCTAATCGGACGAATGTCCCCAATATTACAAATTACATCCTTTTTAGGTAAGGGAATGATAGAGGCCACCTTCCACAAATTAGGAAATTCAGATTTTGTCAAACACTGGTTAAGGATGAATGTTATATGAGACAAAAATAAATCAATAAATATCTTGAGTACCTTGAAATTTACCATATCATATGCTATTGAGTCAGATTTAACTTCACGAATAGCATTCAATACCATAAATTCATCAACACAATCAAATACAAATACGTCGTGAGTTTGAGAATTGGAAAAACCTATATCAGGTAAAGCCAAAACGACAGGAGAATCACAAAATTTAAAGATACCGTTCAAAATGTCCTCAGCTGAAAACTTAATGACTGCATCAATCGAGGCACATGAAACACCGAGTTTTTTAAGGTTTTTCCATGTAAGTTTAGAATTGTGTAAATTCCCAAAATAAAATGAATGTTTAGCTTGGTTAATGGATTTGTTGGTTTTATTCCTGAAAAATTTAAATGAGTCAAAATCAAAAGGTAATCTAGACTTTTTATATGTTTTGTAAGCCAAATTTCTGCGCTCCATTAAATTCAAGATATAAGAATTTAACCATGGGGCTGTAGGGCATTTGTGTATAATTCTTTTACGAGGGACACAAATAGTATCTAACTGTAATATATTCGAATTAAATTCTCTAAGAATATCATTAACATCAGGAAAAAAATAAAGATTTAACCAATCCAATGAAAGAAAACAATTTATATAATACTCATGATTGATAGCATTGTGATCTGGAACATTAGTATAAGTAATTTTATCTCTGTTTCGGCACAATTTATAGCTGGCAAAAATCAAATCGTGATCAGAAATTTCAGGAACACCAAGCTGCCCAAATGAAATAATATTATGTTTATCAGGTTCATACAATATTATCAAATCCAACAAACTTTTATCAAGTCTAGTCGGCTTAAATGGTAAATAACATAAATTATATAAACTTAAAGAAACACTTAGTTTATTACTTGTTAACATATTAAAATTAAAATCACCACAACAAAGAATTTTTTCGTATTGTGATAAATACTGAGAAAAAATATTTTCTAAATTATTAATATCATCAGTACTACAAGGAGGAGGATTATAAATAACTAAAATAAGGATTTTTCCAAATCGTCCAATAAGCTCAGATCCCAAGACTTCTACCTTTCCAAAGCTACCAGAGAATAATTTGCAAATTTTTAAAGTATCCCGAAAATAAATAGCAACTCCACCCCATCGCGTATTATTAATTCGATCAAAACGTAATATCTTATAATTATTAATGTGGAGTGACCTGTTTGTAATATTACTGTTAAGTAGGGTTTCAGTCAAAGCAAGAAAATCAAACTTGTGCGTGTGTAATAGTACAGCAATATCATCAAAATGTTTAACTAAACTCCTAACATTTAGATGGCCAAACTTTAAATAAGAAATTACCTGCGGACTATCACTTGAAACAGCTTTACCACTATATAAATTAAATTTATTTATATTATTGTATTGTTGACTGTCGTAGGTGTCCAAAACTTCTCCCGTGGAGGCAATGTTGACCGAAAATTTAAATTTTTAAATTCTCTAATCAGTACACCAGTTGGCCAAGAATTGGAATCAAGAGCAACTGCGCGCTCTTTTTCTGGAATACCCAATTTAAAACACACGTAATCTAATGATTGAGTATCACGGTTTTTAGGGATCAGTTTGATAACTTTGCAGCTATCAATGTTCAGGCATGTCTTAGCCATTATTGAAATTTTTTCTTCACTAATATTTGGTTCGAATCTTGACAGATGAAGCCATAACAGGGGATTAGCTATCTGTACTCCATAATCCGACGGTAAAGTTCTCGTTCCACAAATTGTTTTCATACGATTTCCAGGGCGCAGGGGTTTCTTCAATTTTGCAGCTGCCGTTGAGTTACATAATACCTCCGCAAAAGTGCTTCTGCGAACATGAGTAGAAGTATTTAGTTGATCTGCATTGGTAAGTTCAGAATCAGTTCTATTTTCTGCAATAATACCATTTGAAGGACTATCGAAGATCGGCAATGGATCTATTGCAGATGGACAGTTGTCACTATTTAATATTATTGGTAACTTTGATTTATTATGGCATTTAGTTTGTGCCATCTCTTCAATGTTTTTGACAGAAACGTCAATGTGTTTTATTAACTCACTTAACTCGTTCAGTTTATTTGTATTGGCACTAAAAATGTCTTTACAATTTTCACAAAACCAAAAAATATTATCACATTTGATGATTGCATCGCAGACATTTTTTCTAAGTCCAGCACATTTGTAATGGATCACTTTTTTACACACACCACTACACACTAAAAAGTTTTCATTTACGGCGGAAACACCGCACGTCAAACAATTTGAAGCCATTAAATGTAATGGTAGTAACTAGTAATATAACAAAACAGAACAAATAACAACAACAACAACAAAACACAAATTATTATATAAAATGACAAATTAATATTTTTTCGCAGAAAGAAAATAAACAACGTCCAATCAAGTTCAAGGCTCACTTGGATACCACCAATGCAGTAAGAAGACTTCAAAGGCAGAAACCTTTGGAATTGGGCAGTTGTATTTAAGTAGGATAGAGAAAAATAATTACTATGTAAATTCAAACGGGAGTAACCATTGGGCTACTGCCCGTCAAATGTGAATCTTCATTTAAGAAAGATAAATTACTAAATGATTTGTAAATAAAGAAAAAAAAAATGTAGGTTAAGATTTCTATTCGAGCGCTATCCTTCACCGCCTCGGGCAAATCTTTGTACAACATAACTATAGTTTTGAAGAATTGTGCATCAACATCCTCCACATTCGAATCTTTTTTTTTCACGCTTCTCCTGGATTGTCTGCATCATTTCATTAAATGTTGCGCATGATTCTCCAAAAAAGTCAGGTTTTCCCTGGTCGGTTTGGTCGGTGTCATTTCTAAGATACTATCGTGATCGTCTGTATCTTCCTTTCGAATATATTCTTATAATTCTGAATGATCACTCAAATCCATTTTGGTTTCTACTAAAATAAAATAAAAGTTATGTATAAATAACATGTACAAAACATTTTTTTTTAGGTTAAATATTTTTCATATAAATACAATGAAAACTAAATTTACGAATTTTTAAAACTTACCTTTATCACATTTACATAAAGTTTTACAATGCGTGTTTAAAATTAAATTAACAATAAAAAATTCAATAAATGCTGAAACTGAAACTTCTACTAATTTGACGAGCGACGAACAATGAGATGAAATCAAATGTTTTGTATTAATTTTTGACGTTTCCTTCAGTTTGTAAGAGAATTTTCGCTCTGTTAAGTGGCACATAATTTTAACGAAAACTGAACGAAACTTCTTAAATTTTCGCTGGCCAGTAACATTCAAAAGCCATATATCGGATTGTTACTTAAATTTTTTATGGTTTCGCTGGTTGGCTCTTCAGTAGGATTGACGTCAGGAGTATTCAGCGCTTCGTTAACAGCTCAAAATGGGTCAAATGAGTTGGAGTATAAACTACAATTCATGGTATGGCTACGGGTCTATGGCTGGTCCTAGTGCGTCTATGCCTGGTTCTAAACCTAACCTAACCTAGTAGTAAATTGAGCTTTGTACTTTTTAATACTAAGGGTAGCAAAGTCCAATAGAACTTCCTAATTTGTCGCATAGATATAGCTGAACCCATAGCCTAACAGGTAGCCATCATGTGATTTTGGACCAGTAAAATTTTTTTAATTGAACATTTAATTTTATATCTCGCTCATAGTAGTTAATCAATACATTCCCGTTTTGTACGAAACCAAATATACAATTAAATTGAATTCCCTTTAAATGTTTATTTAAATTAATTAAATGCATGTAGAAAACACCAATCTATCGATTTACGATATAACTTTTTACGAAATACCGTAAACTACAAGGGACCCATATTTGCGGAAAGCACTTATAGTTTATTTTTAACATTAGGCGTTTTAATTTTATAAACAATAGTACTAAACTACTATTGCTTATAAAATTAAAATTATTACATTTATTTCAATCATGAGTTTCTAACTTTTCGTTTTTTACCCAAAATAAAAATTAGCTTAACGGAATTTCGATTTTAATGTATTTTTATGCAACGAATAAATTCGTTAAGCGGAGGATTGGTGCAGTTGTTTTTCTAAATTATCAAAATATAATTTGCAAGAATAATTTTAGTAATTCCATTTTGGCTAAATCCATTGACACCAGTCCAGTCACCTGAAAATAAATAGAATAATATTAGATTTAAGTTAAGAAAATAGCAGTAAAAATACTTATATTATTAATATTGTTCCTAAATTAAATTCCACTGTAGTTGTACGTTGTATCTTGAATTATATAAAAGGTTTTCAAATGTTACAGTTCATGCAATAATGTATAGAAAATTCAGATGATTTGCATCACTTGTAATTAAATCATTCTAATAACAAATCATCTATATTTTCTTACACATTTTGATAACACTTACAGAAATTCTGCATAACACCATCCACTGATGTTTAGTAGTAAACAAACGCCAACATGGTAGAATTATAATACTTAAGCGAATTAAATTACATAGAACGATTATAATAGATAGCCTAATTTATAGCAAGTACGATGGTGTTGTCAGATGTTAATTTGTATGATACCATATTACGATGGAGTATTGAAATATTATATTTGTCTTTTTCCTAAATATTGTAAAGGAAAGGAGCCACCATTTTTGTAAACATACTTTTTTCATTACATGCTAAAAATCTCAACAAGCAATATCAGTTTTTATTGAGTAGAAATTATTAAGTGAATAAAATCCGTGAAATATTTAGAATTAGCGAACCATCCTGCATTTATCGTTGTGAAATATCCAGTAAGGCTAAATAAGCTACCTTACTTTATCATCCGTTTGCCGAATCTACAAATACACTGTCTCAAAAAATTGTCCGTACACCCCTCGGTTAAAGAAAAATTGATGAAGAAAACAATTACAAATCAAACAAAAAATTCAGTTTTTATTTTTTTTAAACTCAAATTACATTTAACAACCTGAAAATAATAATTATCATGAAGCAAACTAATTTACTTTTACGTTTCATATGATTTACTATTTAAACATCCTAAAACGATCTCAAATAATTGTCCGTACACTTGCACTTTTGTGAAAAGTAACACTAGCACATTAACAATTTATTATTTGCTTTACTCCTATTTTCAACTAACCGTAAATTACGAAATTTTGTATGCGTAAAAGTTAATTACTAGTCGTACTTTTTTATGGCGAATGAAATATTGTCCAGTTAATTAAAAATGTTTCATTCTCGTACCAAAAATAGTGTAGAAATTAAAAAATTGATCATTAAATTGGAGAGTAAAGGTAAAAGTTTACAGGAAATTTCCAAAATAACTATTCGCCCGCGATCTTCGATTCAATATACCATCCAGAACTCCCAAAACAAATCACTAGAGATGGTTGTTAGGCGTGGTCGCAACCGAAAGCTGTCCACACCTCAAATACATCTAATATAGAAGGCAATAAAACAGAATCGAAAGCTTAGTGCTCCAACGATCGCTGCGAAAATTTATCAACTTAAAAAAGGAGCGATAGAACCTCAAGACAATACGCAATATTTTGCATAAACAAGAGTATCGTCGATGTGCGACACGCGAGAAATGTATTTGCCGACAAAAAAAATATTAAAAGCGCTTGGAATAAGTATTGGGATATGTGAGTGAGCCCGAAGAGTTCTGGGAAAATCTTATTCCCTCAGAAGGAACAAAAATTTAACGTTTTTTGGTCCAGATGGGCGAGTTATGGTGTGGCGGAAACCGAACTCTGAACTTGAGTAAAACATGGTGGCGGAAATATAATGGTTTGAAGAGCTTTTAGCTGAAGGGGTGTAGGACATTTGACCTTCATAATGAACCGGTTTAATTATTTGGATATTTTGAAGGATAATATGTTATTAAGTGCTGAGAAAATGGGACATGGGCAAGAGTTTCGCTCCGTACATGACAATGACCCGAAGCATTCGTCAAATCTGATAAAGGAATGGTTATTGTACAATGTAAAGTAAATACTTCCTCATCCTCCCCAGCCACCAGATCTCAACCCTATTGATAATTATATTATATGCCATTATTGGAGCGAAAGATCCGTGAATACCAAATTAGCGGCAAGGAACAATTAAAACGGGTCATTGTGGAGGAATGGGCCGAAAATTCCCCCCGAAATAACTCGGAAGTTGGCTTTCTCAATGAAAAGAAGGTTGCAAAGTATCATTTCATGAATAGGTTACAACACGAAATATTAGACCTAACTTTTTTACCAAATTCCCTCAAATTCTTTGTGTGTATGGACAATTATTTGAGATCGTTTTAGGCGGTTTAAGCAGTAAATCTTATCAAACGTGAAAGTAACTTAATTTATATCTTGATTATTATTATTTTCAGGTTCTTAAATGTAATTTGAGTTTTAAAAAAATTAAAATTGAATTTTTTGTTTGATTTGTAATTGGTTTTTTTATCAATGTTTTCTTAACCGAGTGCTGTACGGACAATTTTTTGATACAGTGTATTTCATCGCAAAAATCAATCATCAGTAATTGGTTAAATCGAGACAACTTTGCAAATTCATCCACCATATTGCTGAGCCAATATATTGGAAATAAATCGCGTTGGTTCTGAAAATCTTTTAACAACACCAACATCGAGCGATTTCTTTGATCCTTCGAGCCGGATCACAGATAAGTAAACTTTAATTTTACAAATAAATAGTAAAGTGATCTGTGAAAAAAAAAAAAAAAATTGTGAATTAGTGCTGTGGAAAACAAAATGGGCGATTTAGAAGGTTTAAAACGGCAACGCTCAGTATTGAAAGGAATTCTGACGAAACTATCTAACTTTACAAGTGCTATTAAACTTTAATTTAACCAATGGCTTGTTATTGAACCAAAACTTGATGATAGGGCCCAATGTACAGTCAATATTTCAAATACTTACCCGATTTCGGCAGCATCCGTTTGTTTTAGTAGGTGATATTGAAAAGATGTACCGACAAGTTTGGGTAGATCAGGAGGATACCAGGCACTAGATACTATTGTGGCGAGACCAGCAGCAAAAAATCTGCCCCTATGCTTTGGATACGGTCACATACGGCACTGCATTTGTTTCAAAAATGGCCACCAGATGTCTAAAGGGGCTTGGTCAATTACATAGAGAAAACTTTTCAGATGCAAGTCGAGCAGTTGAAGAAGATATTTATGTGGACGATTTGATGACTGGTGCACCAATGCTAGCAAAGTTGATTAAGCTGAAAGACGAGGTAATCCAGATATTAAAAAGCGGCGGTTTCAACCTCAGTAAACTACAATCAAACGATCCACAACTGAGGGCCATGCTAAATGATAACGATTCAACCAACCTGAGGATCTTTTCGGAACATCCAGAGTCGGTTAAAGTATTGGAAATTGCATGGAACGCCAACACAGACCATCTTATATTTCATGTCAAACTGGAAGACAAAGATGTCCATACCAAAAGAAGTTTCCTTTCCGAAGCAAGCAAAATCTTCGATCCTTTGGGGCTACTATCACCAATTCTAATAAAAATTAAAATTCTATTTCAAAGCTTGTGGTTGCAGAAGATTGGGTGGAATGAGCCGCTGCCATCAGAAACCAGACTATCATGGATGGAGCTTAGGAAAAGTCTCTGCCAGCTTCCAGAAATCAAAATTCCTCGATGCATCACAATCGCAAATAGTATAACCATTCACGGTTACTGTGATGCTAGCAAATGGGCATATTCAGCGGCAATATATGCTCGATCACAAGGTGAGCATGGATATTCAGCGCATCTGATATGTGCCAAAACAAAGGTAGCACCATTAAAGCAGGTCAGTATACCAAGACTGGAGTTAATGGGTGCGGTTCTTCTTAGTCGATTGGTAAAGGAAGTAACAGCCATTCTATCCTTCAATATATCATCCGTTACAATGTGGACCGATTCCAAAATAGTTTTAGACTGGCTTGCCAGTCCACCGAGGCGCTGGACCACATTTGTTGCCAATCGAGTCTCAGAGATAATAGGCGGTTATAAACGAGATAAATGGCGTCACGTGCCATCCAGACAAAATCCAGCCGACTGCGCAACACGGGGGAAGTCAACTGCAGAAACTATTGAAAGCGAACTTTGGTGGAATGGACCGGAATGGCTATCAAAGGAGGAACAGCTCTGGCCAGACCAACCGCACATACCAGAGACCAAAGAGGACATGCAGGTTGAAGTGTACAATACAACTTGCTTAACCATCGATATTAACCACCAAGACGACATCATTCTTCGCTTAAGTCAAAAATATTTCAGTTATTTTAAACTAATTAAAATATTTTCATATGTTCGTAGATTTCTCACAAATTTGAAAGCGAAGAAAAATTCTGGTAAACGACAGACTGGAGTACTAACAGTAGCAGAAATAGAGATGGCAAACCGGGAAGTAGTAATCTATTGGCAAATTACGCACTTCCCCGAAGAGTATCGTCATCTTCAAATCAACCGCGCGATACCTGTGAAAAGTGCGCTAAAACAATTAAACCCGTTCATGGACAGCGAAGGGGTTATGAGAGTAGGAGGAAGATTGGAAAAATCAGCACTGCCGTATACTCCAAGCATCCAATCATACTTTCATCCAAGTCACCAATAGCAACAGCCGTCACACTCGATGTTCATCAGCAGAGGCAGCACCCGGGCCCGCAATTACTGATGAGTTTAGTGCGTCAAAATTATTGGGTGGTTCGAGGAAAAGATGTTGCGAAAAAGGTGTTCCGGCAATGTATCAAGTGTGCGCGACAAAATCCCAAAATGATGACACAATTAATGGGACAGCTCCCGGAAGACAGGGTGCGACATACAGCACCGTTCGGCGCAGTTGGAGTCGACTTTTGCGGGCCTTTCAAGATTCATGCCATTCGACGAAGAGGCTCCACTCCTGCGAAATCATATTTGTGCATTTTTGTATGTTTTAGTACGCATGCGATACATATCGAAATATGCATGAATCTAAGTACTGAATCGTTTTTAGGAGCACTGCGCAGATTTATTAGCAGAAGAGGGTTATGCCACACGATATACTGCGACAACGCTACAAATTTCGTGGGCGCAAAAAACAAAGTCGACGAAGTCTACACCTTTCTAAAAAACAACAACGACAACATTCAGGTCAGTCTTTTGAAGGACAAGATTACATGGCGATTTATTCCCCCAGCAGCACCTCACCAAGGTGGATTATGGGAAAGCGCAGTAAAGTCAACCAAAATTCAAATTACACGAACAATAGGCGACACGATACTTACTCTTGAGGAATTTTCAACGCTAACTGCGCAGATAGAAGGTATTCTTAATTCAAGGCCAATCTGTTCCAGTAACGATGATGAGTTAGATTTCCTCACACCTGCTGATTTCTTAATCGGACGACCAATACATCAATTACCAGAAGCGGCAGCTGAGCAAAAATTAAATCCGAATGCAAGATGGGACATCGTAAAACATATTTACTGTCAATTCTGGAAGCGTTGGCAAATGGAGTATTTAACGAGTCTTCAGCCTAGATACAAATGGCAAACACATAAAAAAAACCTGGAAATAAATGAAGTCGTACTAATTAATGAGAATAATTTGCCACCCACTCAATGGCTTATGGGGCGAGTCATCAAATTATTTCCTGGCAATGACGGCAATGTTCGGGTGGCAGAGATTAAAACCAAAAGTGGTACATTCAGACCCTATACAAAAATTATGCAAACTTCCAAATCTTGAATCTGAAGACGATTCAACCCGGGGAGTATGGTTAAATCCATTGACACCAGTCCAGTCACCTGAAAATAAATAGAATAATATTAGATTTAAGTTAAGAAAATATCAGTAAAAATACTTATCTTATTAATATTGTTCCTGAATAATTTCCACTGTAGTTGTACGTTGTATCTTGAATTATATAAAAGGTTTTCGAATGTTACAGTTCATGCAATAATGTATACATAGAAAATTCAGATGATTTGCATCACTTGTAATTAAATCATTCTAATAACAAATCATCTATATTTTCTTACACATTTTGATAACACTTACAGAAATTCTGCATAACACCATCCACTGATGTTTAGTAGTAAACAAACGCCAACATGGTAGAATTATAATACTTAAGCGAATTAAATTACATAGAACGATTATAATAGATAGCCTAATTTATAGCAAGTACGATGGTGTTGTCAGATGTTAATTTGTATGATACCATATTACGATGGTGTATTGAAATATTATATTTGTCTCTTTCCTAAATATTGTAAAGGAAAGGAGCCACCATTTTTGTAAACATACTTTTTTCATTACATGCTAAAAATCTCAACAAGCAATATCAGTTTTTATTGAGTAGAAATTATTAAGTGAATAAAATCCGTGAAATATTTAGAATTAGCGAACCATCCTGCATTTATCGTTGTGAAATATCCAGTAAGGCTAAATAAGCTACCTTACTTTATCATCCGTTTGCCGAATCTACAAATATTTCATCGCAAAAATCAATCATCAGTAATTGGTTAAATCGAGACAACTTTTGCAAATTCATCCACCATCTTGCTGAGCCAATACATTGGAAATAAATCGCGTTGGTTCTGAAAATCTTTTAACAACACCAACATCGAGCGATTTCACATTTATTGTTGATTCCATTTATTGAATTGCTGTTGTAAATTTGTTAAGGAGATATACTTATTGTTTGTTATGGATATAACTTAAATTTAGTTAATCACAAAATCATTTTTAATGAAGAAGGACATGTGGTTGAATCGTTTCTTTAGGAAGCAGAATTACGGATTCTCTTAGATTCACCGATGGCCAATATATCCCAAATTCACAATTTTATGTGCATTTTGAACTAAAACTCGTGTAAGTCAAAACAAAACAAAAGATAAATAAACACTAAAAATTACTGTTGACAACATACCGTTGCATGGTTTTCGATACTGTTTCATTTCAAAGGATATAATCATAAAGCTAATAAATATTAAAGCTCGTCTGTCTTATAAGATAACAGCGAGTTTAAAAAATCGATTTTATTAACTTAATACAACAATATTGTTTTCGATTTATTCTTATGCTATTCGAGTTGCACAAGACACAAAAAAAAAAATGAAATGCTTAAAAGATTTACATAATTTTTGCATATTTAAACATTTTACCAAACATCAGACTTGTTAGATTTTTTATGCATAAGCTACAATATGAGAAAAATTCAACAGTTTAAAAAAATGAAAATAAAAGTTTGTTTTATGCTTATTATTATGATTTTTCTCTACTACAAAATCACCCCCCTCTATGTATCGCATATGTATGTATGTAGTATGTGTACATTTGTATATACATCATAATGTACTGTATTTCGTTGAAGGAAAAGAGCTTTTTCCGTTTTAATTTTTTTCAATTCACACTACAAATATTTAATCGTCTTATGACAACAACACCAAACAACGGAAGAAGAACATCATGATGTAAAAACATTTTCTATGAAAAAAAATTGGAAAACTTTTGGGATATGATTCAATAACATACCGATTGTTGTATTTTAGAAAGATGTGAAAATGCAAAGAAACACAGAGAAGAAAACATAGGAGCAGAAGACGACAGAAAAAAAATCGGTTTTTCTATTTTTGGTTGTTTGAATAATAAATGTCAAATACAGAAGCTTAGTATACTATACAGCACTGAGAAGGACCATGAACATAAATTTCTTAGTTAAATCTAAAATAATATTTGTCTGTCTTTGAGTGGTTTGTAAATATTTATAAGATGTTTCAAAACACGACAAAATAATAATATATGGGTGCGAGAATGATCCCTTTGAAGAAGACGAAATACTTTTTTGTTGTTGTATGAAAAGGTTTTTTAACCTTTTCCTCATTAATTCAACGGGAAAGTTTTTTTTGTTACATTTTCCTTGTATATTGGAGAATTACGATTTATGACAGAAAACAACAACAAACCGTATATTATTTTAACAAATTTTCATTTAAAATAATAAAAATGTCAGGCTCTTGTCACAGAACACAAAAAAAAAATTCAATTTGCTAATTTTCACACGGTTATTAAAATAATGGAAATTATTTTAGTCGATAAAGAGGGAAAATTAACATTTATTCGATTCACCTTGTTACGTAAATCTTGATAGTGTGACCTTTAATGTATTTAAATATTGTCATTATCACATTAATGAGCCAATTTGTTTTAATCCACAATTATTATTTATTATGTTGGAAAACACGCAATACCGTAATTAATCATATTAAAATGTCGGTGAAGAAATAAAAATAAAATTGGTTTAAAATCCGTATTTAATTATACCTAGTGTTAAAATGATGTTGTCCATTATGTGAACAATGGTTGGATTAATGAGGCAATTGTGAGTTAATCTGGGAATGCGTGTGTTCATTGTACAAATTAATTTAACAAACAAATTTGATTGATTTTAAAAGTTTAATTTTAACAAAACGAAAATATATGAACTGCATTATAAGCGGTTCAACACTTTAATCTAAAACGCTAAGAAAAATTAGTGAAAACATATGGGTAAGGCGGCTCTTTCTTTTCATTGGCCTTAGTGATTTAAAAGTTTTAAGATTTGAATATTTCTCCTAACTTATAAAATTCGTAAAATATTCAATTAAATAATAAATTCAACGAATTTTGAAACTGTTAGAAGGTTAATTGGTTCACTTGGTATATTATTTGCCGGACGTATAACCAACTGGCCCCTTATGAAAATTTGAAAGAAAATGTTACTTAACGAAAATCATTAGCATTTAATACCAATAAATACTATGCAGACTATCCTGGGACAAACTCACCCATAATTAGCAAATAAGTCATTGCGGCTTGACAAGTTCATTCGAACATTCAAATTTTCACAGTCAAAATTCTCTAATTCAATTTTAATTGTCTTAATTCATTCGTTGTGCTAATTAACTATAAGTGTAAAGTTGGAAAAAATATATAAGCAAGCGGGTACTACATGGGCTGCAAAGTTTCTTCTATTGATAATAAAACTTAACTTTTTTGGCAATGTCTTTATTTAATCTTCGATATAATCTTCTTTTAATAAGGTGATATTCTGTTGACGAAATTTTGTTACCAAACGCCTTTTGTGGGAAGATTGAAAAAAAAAAACAAATTGAGAGCCGTTTTTCCAAAACTCAACAAAGCAAAAAAGTAAATTTTTCAGGAGAAGGTTTTTGTGATTTATTTGAAGGAAAATGGACTTAAAAAGCAAATAATTCTCTTAAATTCAACTCAAAGCAGACTCAAATCAGGTATGAAAAGATTTATAAATAACAACAACAAATTCACAATTATTTTGACGATCATAATTTCCGAGTTTTTTCAAATTAAAACAAATAACACTTTTGTTGAGTTTTGAAATAATTTTATAAATTATAAAATATGGTATTTCTTATAACACAAACTTTTTTAACTAAAAGTTCTTGTTAATTGTAATGATTTTCAATATCTTCCGTCGACTCATTTGCATTTCCAGAAATTACTTCAGCATAAAATTCTTGAGCACATTCTGGTACTACGAAGAATTGCATAAGCTTCTTTCCATCGTTCACCTTTTTGCTTGACACTTTGTTTCTCTTTGGCAATAAACTAAATCCTGGCGAACTATTCGCAATATTGGCTATGTTCCTTTTAAATGGCTCCACATCAATTTACCCCGCCACTGTGCGCCTTCGTGTAGCATATAACCCTTGCTGCACTTATTTTAAACGGTATTTTGAATTTCATGAGTCGCTTCGACTCTGATTTATGGTCACAGGCATTTCAGTCCTTACCTATTGACGACCTGGCCGTGCTCTTGGAGTATTTCACGGTATTCATCTGGTGAAATTATTGTCTCCTTCGAAAATCCTTTTCGACTCGCCCGAAAACACGATCCGGTGGCATAAAACTGTGTCCTCTTATCGAAAAATAGTGTGAAATATTTTTAAAAATTTTGCTCTTTTCCAAGAAGTAAATTAGTACTGTCATTAAGATGATATTTTTATTTTGGGACGCACAGGAGTAGGAAAAAAATTCTAAATTTGTTGGCATATCTGATAACTGTTGCTCGGTGATATCCTTCTCCAAGTTTTCCAAAAAATTAAACAAAATAGATTCCACTTCGTTTGTCCCTCGAAGGCCATCCGTCTCATGCCATGTATAAAATGTGATATCATCCTTACTTTGTCGTTTCTTATGATTTACAATTTCCATGTTGTAAAGCCAAACCTATCAATAATAAGAATAAGTACAAATAGATCTGGGTCAGAAAATAATAATAATATAATGGCATACCTGTCGAGAGACAGAAAGTTTTAGCAAAGGCTGATTCTGCTGCTTGTCAAATACAATATCTAGTGTACCATCAAGTGGTTTGTTCATTATTGCAAATGAGCTGCAGCGGGATTATTTATTAAACGAAATATAAAAATTTTAATAATGCCGTGCTCTAAGAAATAGAATTAACTGTATCAACATTACTGTTACCTTGTTATTCGTATTAGTTTGTGAGACAATATTTGTCTTTTTTATTCACACACAAATTAAATTATAAACCACGAAAAACTCGGCGAACTTTGTTTAGTTTTGGAAAACTCGAATATTTAAAATATTTTTTATAAGGATCTTGTTAGGTTTAGGTCAAATATTATTAGCCTAATCGATAGGAAATGAAACCACGAAAATGTTGACAACTATATCTCATTTTCAAATTTTGGGCGTTTGTTGAGTTTTGGAAAAACGGCTCTCAATTAATATTCCAATAATTTAATCACATAATAGATGTTTAATTTTAAAGTTACAAATCGCAATTATTATTTATACAAAATTTGAATCTATTTATCTTTTTAGAATATCGAAATAAATTTGCAATAAAGCCGAAAAGCCGGTTGTTGGGGGAGTAGTTTTAGGAGTCAAAGCTTTCTAGGATATGCGATTCTGTTATGTATAATATATATTTACCGTGTACCAAAGCGCTAAGTTGTATTTCCAATAGGTAGATAATATTTTAAATGAAACGCTCTTGTCGATTGCTGATATAATAATGATCTTTATTATTGAATATATTGATTTTCTTATATTATAAAATACAATTACAATTATATGGTTTTATTATATAATAATAAATACTTTTTTATGTATGTAATAACATACCATAGTTATGTTTAAAGTACTCTGTACAGGAGTTAATATTTAGTATGAATTTAGGCAATTATTAAGGTGAGTATCTAAATTCATACAACACCTCACCCCCTAAAAGAATGATTCATTTAGAAGAAATGAATCATTATAAAAATGTAATAAATGTAATCTTCTATTATGTTTACAATCAAAAATTATTATCATTTTTTTTTTTTCTTACAATATTTTTAATAATAATTTATAAAATTTAATATGTTAATTCAAACCAAAATTTTCTAATTCAGGAAAATACATAAATTCAAAAATATTGAATAATTAATATTTAATTATAATTAATTTTAACTTTTCTCTTATATAATTATTAGATACTATTAATTTAAAAGCTATACTAGATTAATACATTGTAACAAGAAGATCTTGAATAATGGTTGTTCGAAAGTTATACTAATAAATTGTTTATAATGAATCAAGGCTTCAGGAGTACAACAGATCAAATTTTTTTTTTTTTTATTTAAAAAAAATAATTATACGTTATAATATAAATATATAAACAACTGTGCATCTTATGAATAAAATAATTTCAATCTATTATTATGCACGATAACATTCTTATTTTTTATTCTAATTACAGAATTCTCAGGAGAATTTATTTCAGTAATTTGATATGGACCTGTCCAAATAGGATCTAATTTTGATTTCCTTGCTTCATTTTTTAAAAGAACATGATCATTTACGTTAAATTTTGTGTTTGTTGATTTCTTATCATAATAAAGTTTTGATTCGTTTTTACGTTGTAGTAGATTTTGTCTAGCAATATTCCAAGATGTTCTTAACCGACATTTCAATTCCTCAGTAAAATCTTCGTAATTGTAAAGCGGGGTTGGTTCGCGTTTTAGAGAAGTAGGCAAATTTGGCTTAAATCCATACACAAGCTCAAATGGCGTGAAATTTGTAGATGAATGTGGACTTGTATTGTACGAAAAATTTGCAAATACTATCCATAAATCCCAATTGAAAGTATCTTTATCACAATAAATACGGAAATATTCTCCAAGAGTACGATGACTTCGCTCCAATGCACCATTCGTTTCAGGATGATAAGCCGTTGCAAAAAATTTTTGAATATGCAAAATTTTGCAAACTTTAGAGAATAGCGAGCCCATGAAGTTTGATCCCTGATCGGTAAGAATTGCTTTTGGAGCACCAAATTTACATATAAATTCTCGCACAAATGCTTCCGCTACTGTTGACGCCTCTTGATTTGGAATAGGTACACTAACAGAAAATTTGGATAAATCATCTTGCATTGTGAGAATGTAGCGATTGCCATTGTAAGTTAGAGGTAATGGGCCTACTATATCCAAAAATATTTTTTCGAACGGTTCAGATGATGTGGTAGTGATTTTCATAGGAAGTTTTGTGTTCCTACCAAACTTATGAAGTTGACATTGTTTACATTTTTTGATAAAGTTTGAGATACGTTTCATCATTCTGGGAAAATTATAATATTGTTTTATTCTACGATATGTTCTTGCAACACCCTGATGGCCACCTAATGGAGTGATGTGAAATTCTGATATTGTTTTTGAAATATCGCCTTCGTTAACTAATTCTCTTATATTTGTTGAATTGACTGATTTTTGATATGCCTGGGTTGATAAATCATTTGATTGGGAATTCTTCAAGGTTGTACTAGTAGAAGCAGCAGTTTGAGACAATTGTTGATTTCGAGGTTGCAACTTAGATTGTGCCTTAGTTTGTGCACGTGAAGTAATATTAACTTTAGCAATAGATAATTTAAATTCATCAAAACTAATGCGACTAAGGGCATCTGCGTTTAAGTTACATTTTCCGGGCTTGAAGGCAATATCAAAATTATAATCTTCGATTTCCAATCTCCATCTTATCAGTTTGGATGTTAGATCATTACTAGTGAATAAATAAGTTAATGGTTTATGATCCGTTCTCACAAGAAAATGATTGCCGTATAAATAGGGTCTAAACCGTTTTAGTGCCCAAATAATGCTTAGCAGTTCTCTCTCAGTTGTCGAATAACGTTGCTCGGTTTCGTTTAATACTCTGCTTATGAAACAAATCGGTAGATCATTGCTATCCTTTTCTTGGGATAGAACCGCCCCTATCGCGTACTTGCTAGCATCCGTTGTGACAATAAACTCACGATTAAAGATTGGATGTTGTAATACTGGTGGGGTAGTTAATGCGGTTTTTAAAAAATTAAAGCTCTCATCACAAAAAGCTGTCCACTTAAATTCAACATTTTTTTTTAACAAATTATTAAGTGGCACGATAATATCAGCAAAATTATTAATAAATCGACGATAGTAGCTACAAAGGCCAATAAAGCTTTTCAATTCCTTTTGATTATTTGGTCTTGGGAAATTTACCATTCCCGAAATTTTTGATGGATCAGCCATGATGCCTTTTTCAGAGATTATATGGCCTAGATAATTTATCTCTCGACATAAAAAATGGCATTTTTTAGGATTTAATTTTAAATTAAAACTTTGTAAGCACTTAAGAACGTCTGATAGTTTGGAATTATGGTCGTTTAGATCATAACCATATGTAACTACGTCATCCATATATGCAAAACATTTTACTCCCGTTAATCCGGCGAGTACACAATTCATTAATTTTTGAAAGGTGAGAGGAGCTCCTTTTAAACCAAACGGCATACGTGTAAATTGGAAATGACCTGCTTCGGTGCTAAAGGCCGTTTTATGTTTGTCATCGGAATGTAATAAAACTTGATGATAACCGCTTTCAAGATCTAGAGTCGAAAAATATGTAGCTTTGCCCAATTGATCAAAAATGTCTAAGATGTTAGGAAGGGGATAAACCTCGTTTAAAGTACATTTATTCAGGCGACGAAAATCTACAACCACTCTCCATTTTTTTTCATTTGTGTTTGATTTCTTCGGGACTATTAATAATGGCGAATTCCATGGGCTCATGCTTTGCTCAATTACACCTTCGTCTAACATATTTTCTACTTGTCGATGTATCTCTTCCTTTGCTGAGTGTGGTAATCTATACGGTTTTGTATAAATTGGTCTAGATCCTGAAGCGAGAGGAATTTCATGTGTTATTGCAGCTGTGGTACCTAATTTATCACCGGGCAAATGAAACACATCGTTAAATTCTCGACAAATATTTAAAATAGAACTTTTCTCCTCGTCGTTTAAATGATTTAAGTTTATTATTTCTTCTAATTTCTTTAAGCGATCTTCTATTTTTGAAGAATTAGTTATACTATTATAACAATAAATATTATAATCACAAAGAGGTTTCAAGGCTACATTTAGATTAGGTGTTTTAACAGTCTCTTCATTTAAGTTTAAAATCGTTGCAGTGGACATTTTATTTTCGATTCTTAAGATAGAATGTGCGATAAATACATTTGAATCAATTTCATCTGCTTCACAAAAATAATCTCCATCGGATTGATTGAATTGCAGTAACAAAACCATTTCAGATCGTGGTGGTATGGTATTGCCTAAACTTGGATGATTACAAAATCGAGTAGAATGGTTTATCGATCCAATTTGTAAAATTTCATTTTCATAGTCAAGTTTGCACAAATTATTTTGTAAGAAATCCTTACCGAGAATACCATCACAATCAAGATGAAAATTGTCCGACATAGCATGAAATTCATGTTGTAGGATACCTTTTGGAAATTGTAGGGCGAGCTTAATAGTTCCCTTTGACTGAATTTTCTCTTTTGTAATGCCATTTACATTACATTTATTTAAAATATTTATATTTTAAGGTTGATTTAATACATTCAATTTGATAATACTTATTTCAGCCCCACTATCGCATACGAAAAACGATGATGTATGTTTTAGTTGGGGAATCTGTAATGGTATGTACTTCAAACTATTTGAACAAATATGAACATCAGGTTTTACTTGTTTGGCGTAATTGTTAGTTTGCGCTGGATTTTTGTCTGATGATTTTTTTGGCTGAGTGACGTCATAATCACGAATTGGAATAATTGCCAAGTTCTTATCATCGTGTTTTTCATTATGTGACCGATTAAGAGATTCTAAATTATTTTGCTGTGAACACCGAATTAAGGTTTCACTCAAACAATGGTGTTCATCTAATCTTGTTTGAGTGTATCGAAGTTTCCCGAATTCTCCTCTTTTTGATCAAGGGAATTAGTTTTTGCTAATTTCTTAGCTATGTTTTTCGCCCTTTTATTACATTCTGGCAGAGTATGGCCGACTTTGTGACAATAATTGCAAATTTTTAGGACCGTTCTGTTTGGAATTGAGTTGACTGTTTGGTTTGATTTTATTGTTGATTTTGGATGCGGGTTGAAACTAAATGAACTGCCATGTAGAGGAATGAATGTTTGATTCACTTGTGGCCGCACAAAATTAGACGTACTCGCGGATGGTTTGGGATTTATTGAATAACATTTATCCGCTAAATGTCCAGTTTTATGACATATCTGACAATGAATTTTAAATCTATCGTTTGCTTTGAAAGACAGTCGATTAAAAGATATGTTATTATTACCCACAGTTCGAGTAGAATTTAAATATGACATGGAGGCTTCTTCCTCAATAGCTTTTGTGATTGCACTTTTTAATGAAGTGAACCGACAGGCTTTTACTACCAATTTGACGGGATTTTGGAGACCGTCTTGAAAAGCTCGAAGGGCCGTTGATGTGTTTAGCTTTTGTACTATTTTCGCAGATTCTGTTCCTTCCCTATTTATACAGGCTTCGTTCAAATCAGCTAATAATTTTTCTACGCGGTTTGCAAATTCTTTTGCAGGTTCATTTCTATTTTGTCTAACTGTGACTAGTTCTAATTGAATTTGTTCTAAAGGTCTCGAAATGGCAAACTGGGCATTTAACTCATTTTTTAAATTTTCCCATTTTTCGAAATCCTGATATTTAACTACTTCGTACGCATTTTTACTCAATTTTGTTTTAACTAATTCTAAAAATAAGGTTTCTTCTGTACCTTTAGTATCGATTGATTTATACATGAAATCAACACAACATAGAAATTTGTGTAAATCGGAAGAAGTACCATCGAATTCTGGCACAAGTTTAATGAATGTTTCAGTATTTAACGACATACTGACTTGTTGTTTTTTTATTTTTAAAATATCGTGTTTAGTAGTATTTGCTGTTTGTTTTGTAAATTCAGAATAAACGTCCGACTTATTATTTATTTTAGTGCTAGGGGCAGAAGCAAAATCTAATGGAAATATTTGAGAAATCTGTAATTCATGTGTATTTTTCGTGGGAATTACCGGAATAATGGGCAATGCTTGTAATACGACACGTGGACTATCAGGCACAGATTTTGATATATTTTTATTAATACTCACGGTTGGATTTTGCTTCCTCTGGGTTATTTCATTTGAATCTTTATGATCCGATCTTGTTACACTCCTGCTCCTTAATTTTACAAATTCGTCCTTTTCTTTATCGTGATCTTCTTGCTGCATCAATAATTTCTATTTAATTATTCAATTTTCTAAAATAGAGTGATTAATAAAAATTGAATTATTAAAATACAAACACAAAAATAACTGTTTGGCAAAGATTACAATATGAAACTAAAATTGAGATACTTAAATTTAATCGGCAGTAATGATGAAATAAAGCCGATGAATCAATTTGATAGCTGTCGATCCGCTGTCCGTTGTTCTATTATGTTGATGATGAACGTTGATTTTTCTGCAGTTGAATAATATTGATGACCATGTGCCGGAAAGTAATTATTCAATTCCGTTGGTTTTATTACGCATGAACAGGTGATTTATTTTTATTTTTTTTAATTTTATTCAAGATGGCGATTAGTCGCGTTTGATGGGATCGTTGTCCAAACCCAAGCGATTGAAAAATGTGGAAATTTGCAGGTAAATCAGGTTGATAATGGTTTTGATATTTATGTATTTGCTTCTCCGTTGTATTAACCATGTAATTTTGTATTAATTTGTTGGTTTTGTACGCATATGTTCGTTTATGAAATTTATACAATATAATGCGGCTTCAAATGGAAATGGTACATATACAATAAGTGATTTTACGATTTTACAGTACATAGTGCCATAAAAACCGATAATTTACAGCTGATGGTTTATAATAATATCGATGTTTGTTGAAAACAATTACTGTAGCTTTTTACTAATTTGAACATTAGAATATTTTTATTTTATTTTTCTACTTTTTATTGATACCATACTGATTTGATGGTAATTAAATCTTTATCACCTTATTGTTAAATAATAATTAAAATAATTGAAATATGTTCAAATAACTTTTGATTTAGAAATACTTTACAGTTACACTTAAACTTTGATCACTTTAACTTTTTATACACTAATTATTTTATTCGCTGTCACCAATGTTATGTATAATATATATTTACCGTGTACCAAAGCGCTAAGTTGTATTTCCAATAGGTAGATAATATTTTAAATGAAACGCTCTTGTCGATTGCTGATATAATAATGATCTTTATTATTGAATATATTGATTTTCTTATATTATAAAATACAATTACAATTATATGGTTTTATTATATAATAATAAATACTTTTTTATGTATGTAATAACATACCATAGTTATGTTTAAAGTACTCTGTACAGGAGTTAATATTTAGTATGAATTTAGACAATTATTAAGGTGAGTATCTAAATTCATACAACAATTCTCATAAGACTTCTTCCTAGTGTAGTTACGCCTCCTCGTGGCGACAACCGGGCAATGCATCCTAGAATGTAGCCAAGTAACTTACACGACCGTGCAATGGCGGTAAATCCATTGCCCCAAGCTTTGGTGGGACAACATACGCTGAGAGCTGCGTGGCTAAGGGGGAGCTTAGTCTTTAGTATGTGAACTCCGGGTACCAGGCGACCCCCGGTTTAAAGTAGCCTTCCCACAGTATACCGATCTCTGCTGTGGGTGACCTTCATTTCTCGGATACTCGTGGGATTCAAATGGAAACCGAATTTAAAAAAAACATAGAGGGTGATGCCTCTTTAAAAGCATCAACTTCACCAGCTATTGAGTTGGGTCTCCTAAGCTATGATGGAATGGTAGATGCCACAAGGGCCACCACTCTTGATTATCTTAACGTCCGGACCAAGGAAAAGGTGGAACAGTCCACCTCTTCTACTACGGACACCTTCTGTGATGACAACATAAGTGTAATCTCTCAGTTATCGGGCACCTCAACCATTGGTGTTGATATTGGGAACATGTCCCTCAACGCCGGGGAATGGGTTAAGCTCAACTCCTTCGAAAGAAGGCGTTTTAAAAAGGGGCTCAAGGAAGGCAAAACTAGAGAAGAGGCTCTAGCTGCTGCTAAGTCCGCGACCCCTCTGAAAGCATCCTCGGGGCCTGTTGCTCCTACCCTAGACAAGAGGTCTGGTGGTAAGCGTGAGAGGTCTTTCGAGGTTGCTCCGGAATCAAATAAACCACCTGCCAAAAAAGCAAAAGAAGGGCCTTCTCCGGTAAAGCCCTCTTTCAGCCAGGTAGCAGGCAGTGTTAAGCTGGGCATCGTACCAGGTGATCTCAGTGGCAATCCTCTTAGTATGGAGCAAATGGCAAACATACAGGAGTGTGTCATTGACCTCATTATTGGGATGCAAGGCTCAAACCACAAGCTGCAATTCCTTGGCTGTTTCCGGAGAACAGGTTGGCTATTTTTTATATGTTCCGATCATTCCACAGCGGAATGGATGAGGAACAGTTTTGTAAGCCTAAGGGAAAAAATTGGTCTGAACATAACTTTGGTGGAAGAGGATGATTTTCCTCGGCCAAACATCGTTAGGGGGTTCTTTACACAGAGCCTTAGCTTAACTAGCGAGAAGATTCTCGCTACCATGGCCGCGCAGAACGATGGTCTCGCGGCCAACTCATGGAAGATACTGCAACGGACGACAACTAGCGCACTCGTCCATTTGGTTATGGCCGTAGGCGAGTCTTCCATGAAGAAACTACGCGAATCCAACGGGAACATCGCATACCGCTTTGGTAGGATAAAACTCCTTCTCAAGAAGGATTCCCCCTCTACCAACCCAACCACTGGAGTCAGCTCCAGTAAGGAGGGTACTTTACCAGCCCCAGTAGTAGGCACAATCACAGACGAGGAGGCATCCCGGAACAGCAGCGCTATTGAGCATTCTGTTCCTGCTGCCTCTTCGTCGGGAGCACGATCAACGGATCTCTCCGCAACTCCTACTGTGGGATCGAGTAAATCAGCACTCACCCCGAAAACTAAGCATATGGGCGCTCGGGGTGTTACTGGGAAAAGTGGCAGAAACAGGCCAAGTCCCGCAAAGCAGACGGCTGGCAAGCAACCAGGAGCGTAGAGCTCCTTTACCCTAATCATCCAGTATGGCTGGTACTATTAGGGTACTACAAGCGAATCTGCATCACGCAAAAGGAGCTTCGGATACCTTTTGCAACAGGTTCGCGAAACAACACTTAACCCTTGGCCTTATCCAGGAACCTTGGGTTAATGGAGGAAAAATCAGAGGCCTCCACCTCAAGTCATGTAAGTTGATTTACGATCGAAGGGAGGAAGTTCCCCGAGCAGCAATATTTGTTTCATCTAATATTAACGTTCTTCCAATTCCAGAGTTTACCACTAAGGATTTGGTTGCAGTAATCCTGGAGGTTCCGACTAGCAGGGGAATGCAGGAGACAATATGTGCCTCTGCGTACTTCCCTGGTGAGTCGGTTAGTGCTCCACCTGTAGTTGTACAGGATCTGGTGGATTACTGCAACCTAAAAAACAAGCATTTCATCATAGGCTGCGATGCTAATGCACACCATATCATTTGGGGCAGCAGTGATACAAATGGCAGAGGTGAGTCCCTTTTAAATTATCTTATGAGTAGTCACATAGACATTTTAAATAAAGGTTCGAACCCCACTTTCATAAACTCGACTCGGCGAGAGGTGTTGGACCTCACTTTGTCAAGTCAGTTTATTTCCAACTCTGTTGCAAACTGGCATGTTTCAAGCGAAGCTTCTCTGTCGGACCACATGCACATCAGGTTCGATATACCGGGAGTGATCATACAGGCAACAGAGCGTCGTATCCCTTGTTTTACAAATTGGAAAACATATAGGGATATTTTATTTATCAAAGCAGACATGCTGCCAACATCTTTGAGTTCAATTAGTGACCTAGAAACCGCAGCTGGTCTGCTTAATGACGTGCTCCTATATTCCTACGAAAGCAGCTGTGTGGTGCGTAACGTTGTGGTTAATCGCAAAGTTCCATGGTGGAACGAACAGCTGGCTAAACTTCGTAAGAAGGTTAGGAAATTATTTAATAGGACAAAGCATTCCAATGAGTGGAATGAATATAGGCAAGCCCTAACCAGTTACAACACAGAACTAAGGCGTTCCAAACGCCTCACGTGGAGGAAAAACTGTGGAAATATCGAGGATATACCTACAGCTGCTCGACTCCATAAACTTCTAGCTAAAGATCAGTCCAACGGGATTGGGCTTCTTCTGAAATCCGATGGTAGTTATACATCAGGTCGCAAAGAGTCGCTCGAAACCCTGCTTCAAGTGCACTTTCCGGGCTGCACTGTTTGCGACACAAATACAATCACTAACTCCATATCTGGTACACACATGGGTGTAAATATGGGTTGGGTTAATAGTTTATCCGGTAAGCTTTTTACTCCGGATAAAGTCAAATGGGCCATTAACTCTTTTCAGCCTTTCAAGGCTCCAGGAGGGGATGGAATCTTCCCAGCCCTCCTTCAAGGGGGCCTGGACTTGATTACCCCTGCTCTGGTGGCCTTGTTTAGAACTAGCTTCAATTGGGGTCACATACCACAGGCTTGGAGTCAAGTAAACGTGGTTTTTATCCCAAAGCCTGGCAATCGGCCATGTGAACTTCCTAAGTCCTTTCGACCTATCAGTCTTACATCGTTTATTCTTAAAACCATGGAACGACTTATAGATCTTCATATCAGAGACTGGTTAACGGCAACCAGACCTCTAAATCCAAATCAATTCGCCTATAGGAAAGGCAAATCCACAGAGGGTGCGCTGCATCTACTTGTCACCAAGATTGAAGCAGCCTATCGCTCGAAAGAAATTGCTCTGTGTGCATTTCTGGATATTGAGGGAGCTTTTGACAATACTGGATACGACTCAATTGCTAGGGCAATCAAGCGTAGAGGTATTGACGATCCGACTAACCACTGGATTAGTTCCATGTTGGTTAGTAGGAAGATTACATCTAAATTAGGTAATGAGTCAGTCACGATTACGGCAGCAAGAGGGTGTCCGCAGGGCGGTGTCCTGTCCCCTTTGCTGTGGTCACTCGTGATCGACGAGTTGCTTGATAATTTACATCTACTTGGGTACGATGCCATTGGTTATGCGGACGATTTGGTTATCATAGTCTCTGGAGGGCATGAACGTACGATGTCCGCCAGCATGCAACAGGCTTTGCTTGTTATTTCGAATTGGTGCACTGGGGAGGGCCTTTCGATTAACCCTAGCAAAACAGTCCTGGTGCCCTTCACCAAAAGACGTAATTTGAACCTTGGTTCAATTAGTCTTAATAATATAAATATCGGATACTCCAATGAAGTCAAATATCTGGGTGTTGTCCTAGATAAGAAACTAACTTGGAACTCTCATATTACTTCAACTACCGAACGCGCGGCCAGGGCCATGTGGGCCTGCCGGCGTATGTTCGGCAGGACATGGGGCCTGAACTCAAAAATGATCTACTGGATGTACATCATGATAGTGAGGCCAATTGTAACATATGGGGCAATAGTTTGGTGGCCTAAGGTACAGCAAAAAGTTATTATGAACAAGCTGACCTCATTACAGAGACTAGCATGTCTCGGAATTACAGGTGCTATGCGCACCTGCCCTACGGCGGCAATGGAAGCTCTCATCGGGCTCACTCCACTTCATATCCACGTCAAAAAATCAGCTGCTACCTGTGCAGCTAGATTGAAGCTCGTGAATCAATACAGTCATGATGACCATATGGGTCACCTGGACATTTTGAATGAACTTCCAGACCTGAATATGTTTTTTAGTGTCCCGGACGTTATGCCGAAAGAACTCTGCTTTGGCAGGAATTTCGTGGTAACAATCCCCGATAGAACAGACTGGGATACTGGGTTACCGCAGATGGAACCTAACAGCCTAGTCTGATACACTGATGGATCAAAAATGGATAGTGGAGTCGGCATTGGTGTCTTTGGACCCAATCACAAAATATCGAAATCACTGGGTACTTACCCCAGTGTTTTTCTAGCCGAAATTCACGCCATCGAAATCTGCGCCTCTATTATTATGACTAAAGGTCTTAAAGGCGCATCCATCCACATTTTGTCTGACAGCCAAGCAGCACTGAAAGCATTGGCTTCTAACTGCTTGGTTTCCAAGTCGGTTCAAAGTTGTTATAAACTGCTACAATCTCTCTCTTGTCAAAACAAAGTAAGGTTGTGGTGGGTGCCTGGTCACATGGGCATCACTGGAAATGAGATAGCCGACGAACTTGCACGGGCAGGCTCGTCGACTACACTCATTGGCCCTGAGCCTTTTTGTGGTATCCCGTGGGCTTCTGCAACCTACACAATCAGTAAATGGGAAAAAATACAGTGCTTGACTTATTGGAACTGTATTCCCGGCCTTAGACAAGCCAAATCTTTGATCAGACCATTTCACCACAAAAATTTGGCGATCAATTTCAGCAAAGAAAATATTAGGAAACTTGTGAGTTTTCTCTCAGGTCACTGTAACCTGAGATATCATTTGAACAAAATGAACCTGTCCACAGAGACGGAGTGCCGACTCTGTTTGGAAGAGACAGAAACCGCAGAACACATACTATGTGAGTGTGTTGCTCTGTGCACACGGAGGTGGATTCATTTTGAAGAGAGGTATCTGACCCCGGAGAAATGTAAATTGGCCTCTATAAACAGCATTCTCGCCTTTATTAGAGAGGTGGAGAAGCTCCTGGAGTAACAGTACCCAACAGCACAAAAGATCTTTTAGGTCGTAGTGCTAGCCGCTTTTGGGCAGGGACGTAAAAAAAAAAAAAAAAAAAAAAAAAAAAGCCGAAAAGCCAATGCAAAAGATTTACTAGTATGTTATCTACCTCTTGATCTACACTGATACTGTATTGTAAATGAGCTTATGCTCAAAATGAGTATCTCAAAATTTTTATAAATATGTAAATAAATAAATAAATAAATATTGTTTCGTTTTTTGCAGTGTCAAAAATATACACAACATTGTTTCGTTTTTTTGCATTGTCATTTCAATTTATCACAAACGATTTTATTTATTGTACACCAAAAATTAATACAATGTAATTTGTTAACAATAATTCACAAAATCACTAAATATAATAGTCGCACAATTTTACTGATCACCTATAATTTTTATATCGGTCTAGTTCACTTTTTAAATCACTCTGTTTAATCTTTACACTGTCGCTTTCCAAATATGAATCATCCAATTTGATCTCATTCGCTTTTTATATGCACAAACCAAAACTTATAGAAATTTCTTGCTTTTTTCCAGTAAGAATAGCCGGGAAACATGTAGCAAGTTGTAGCAAGGAAAATTTTCATTTTATTAAACTAAATTTAAGATATTATTTGACTTATTCCATTCTACCCTAGGTGTCACCGTAACAATATTATATTGTTAGGTTTTTGCCTTGTCACTCAAGGTTCGTATCACTGGATTGTGAATAAAACAAAATCAAATTAATTTATCACCAACGAATTTATTTATGTCACACAAAAACTATTACAACACAGTTCATTAATAAAAATTCACAAACTTTAAATAATTTTCACACAATTTTACTGTACACGTATACATTTTATTTCGCACTACAACACTGTTTAAATCACTTTCTAATTCCTTTTTAATGTTTACACTATCGCTTCCCAAATACTACTAATTCTTACAAGTTTACACTATCGCGTTCCAAATTCGAATAATCAAATTCGATCTTGTTCGTCTTTTTATATACACAAACCAAACTTCTCGAAAGTTCATGACTTTTCTAGTTAGAATAGTGTAGAAGCATTTAGAATTGTTTTATCATGGAAAATTACATTTAGTACAGTAAAACATTGATCTATTAGTTTAACTTATTCTATCACATGCTAGGTGTCACCGTCACACTACCCCTCAGCTAAGCCTGTTCGTCCCGAACAGGACCCAAATCACCTCCTCTGTACAGGGCCAAACCTGTCTAAAAGCACCACCTTCGATTCACCTCCTTGTCCTTTCCTAGTCCTGTAGGGTGCCGTCCATACAAGTTGCAGTTTCGTGATAAATCCTCCTTCTTTTGTTGCGAGTTGTGAAGCCACACCAATTGCCTTTCGTGTAATCCTTGGCTATTTGCCCGTATGGCATATCGAGTTTTCATCCAGTCGCCCGACACTCGCACTCCACTCCGCACAACTCGGCCCTTCTTATCCATTATCTACTTAACCTGGTGTTCATTGGTTCCCTCAACAATTGTTTCAGATTTCGATGGCAGCTCCTCGCAATGGCTGATTGTCACACGCTTTACTGTCGCATCCATACCGTTAAATTTAAGTGGAAGCTCGATGTTATCGCTACTCAATACTCTTTAACGTTTCAGTTTATTTTAATTAATAAAAAACGCTACTTTTAAATTTAGGATTTAATAAATTATATTTGATTTATTTTAATTTAATTTGTTGTTGTTTATTATGTTATTTCAAAATTAATTTTATTTATTGCAAATTAATTTTTATTATTTTTGTACAAATTTTTTAATTTTATTTATTCAAACCACCACCATTTTATGTGTTTCATTTTTTTTGTTATGACCAGCGCGCGTTTGTCCGACACCAAATCCGAGATGAGACTGAATTGTTGTGTGTTGTCTTTTTTGTTATTTCGTTTATCTGTTTGTCTTTTGTTGTTTCGCGCGGTGGGTATACCTGAATGTATACATTCGAATGGGCGCGTGGTTTTGACGTGTGTGACGGCGAACGCATGTATACATGCGTGAACCGCCACAACTCATTGTCCAAAATCCAACACAAAGCCATTCATCCTCATGAAGTCCGTTCCCAAAATGACCTCGTCTACAACGTCTGCGATCAGAACTTCGTGTGGGGAAAAAAGTTTCGCCGATCCTTATGCTCACGATCGTTTTCCCTTTTATCATTCCACTCTCTCCATTAGCCATTCTTAGTTTCAACCCATCAGCCAGCTGCACAGCTCCTGCGATCAAGTCTTTCCGGACAATTGTGTTACACTCGTAACAGGAATGAATGTTATAGGGCAACCAGACGGCGAAGCCAGCTTCGGTTCCTTCAAACTGACTTCTAACCTTTCCAATTTACCGACTGTTGCCATCCGTCCATCCGATTCCTGTTTTCCTCCTGCTTCCAAACAATCTCGCGAGATGTGGCCAATCTTATTACATACCCAACATTTTAGTTCGCTGCCTCTAGATCTTTGTCCTGACCGTTCGACGCTTGCCCACGCAAAAGGTGACGATCTCCTCTCTCCTTTTATTACTTTCCGACAATCGCTTGAGGTGTGATCCAACTTGTCACATTTCCAACACCTAAGCCTGTCGCTTCTAAATTTTGGTACCGTCCGCTCGATGTACCCGTTAGCGTCTAAATTCATTTGGCGCCTAAATAATGACGGTCTGGTGAAATTCTTCACAGCCTCGATCGTTAACGCAAACGCAACTGTTTCTGCGAACGTTGCTTTAGGTGACAACATCACCGCTTTGCGTGTCTCTCAATCAATCTTCGTTATTTTGTATCCGTTTTTTTGGGCAATATATTTAATTGTGTTGAACTCTTCTTCATAATCTTCATTAGACATAGGTATGGTGTTTAATGTACAAATTAAATGATGATATGCTGCCATTTTGTGTTGCCACGGATGGTTATATCGAATATCAATGAATGAAGCATTTATAAGGAAAATGCGGTACAGACATGACACCACACTCATTTTTAATGATGATGATACCAGCAACCAAAAATTTGTAAGTGTGGAATACAACCAAAATTCAAGCAAACATATTAATCAAATTTTTCGGAATTATGGATATAAAATATCGTACAAAACAAATCACAAATTAGGACAATTTTTAAAACCTCCAAATTCAAACATTTTAGAAACTGATGTTTACAAATTAATTTGTTCGGATTGTCCTTCATTTTATATAGGACAAACCTGCAGATCATTCGAAATTCGTTTTAGAGAACATGTTCGGGAAATTGGGAAAATTAATTTGTATCTCAAATTTTGCTATGCATATAAATGGCACTTTACATAATTATGGCAATTTTAATCAAAATTTGGTAGTCTTAAATAAAATGAAGAAAAGTGATAATTTAGACCGAAAGGAGGAATTTGAAATTTATAAAAACAGGAACAACCCAGATTTATTAAACAGCAAAATTAACACTTCGGCAAATAAAATTTACGACCTTACATTACAAAATTTACAGTAAGCCACATTTTCGAATTTATTAGAATATCAACGTAGCCAAATTGTGAAAATGTTTTTCAGGCTATAAAACCTGAAGAAAATGGATATTTATTTTAGTATTTAAGTTGCTAACGATGATACAATTTGTATCGAAATCGATATAATTTTTATAAAAATTATATATTTCACAATAAGGAAATAAATTATTTACAAAAAACATAAAATATTTTAACTTAATAATAAAATACATACTAGAAATAAGCACACAATATTATAATATATTAAAAATACGATATACTAACGAAATTTTTTTGAAATTCTGAATTTTATGGAATTAAACATTCCCTTAAATCACATTTCATGGTTAATTTTAAATAATATCCCGAGTTTTGAGTAGATTATTCCTTAGTTAGCATAAATTATTTAATAAAAAGTATTCTTAATAATCCACGATCAATGATTATCGTGAACAATTTCACTGAAAAAAAAAAAAAAAATTCTAAATATTATAAAAATAGTTCATCATTTATCACAGCTTTCTGAAACAAAATAATATTTACCGTCTTTCACAGTTTATACATAATTTGGCCCTATCATTCATATTATATGCAGTTTTCCTTTCGACTTCTATCTCTCCTTTTCATGAAAAATATAGAAAAAATGACAGTATAATCTTTCTAACGGTAAACAATCTATAGTCCAAATAAAAAAAATGAATCCCTAATACTTGTGCAATAAAAGAAAAAATTCAAAATCCCGTATATTTTTGCATTTATTGTTTAATTTTTCATTATCTCATTTCAACAAAATATGGACTTTTACCACTTTCAAAAGTAACAGCTCAAATGATTTAATTAAAAAAAATTAAATTTAAAATGAAAACAATATTTTTTCGGTTTTAGATAGTAAAAACATAATTGAAACTATCACTCTATCAGTTTTGTTCATCGCAATGACTAATATATGTAAATCGGACAGTAAGTCTATCTACTTTTGGTAGTCGGTTATGTACATGTTCAGCGTCGTTACCCCGCTGATAAGTAACAGTAGTTTTTAAACAAAATAAGTTTTAATAACTCGTAATTAAGGTACACGTTACATTTTCTATAGAAATCACATTGGAACCGAAAGGATTAGTCCGAAAAACCAAGAATTGAAGGAAACAATAAAATTTAAAGGTCCACAATAAAATCCATTATAAAATTATAAAATATTCTATAAACGTATTCTTTTAATTAATATTTATTTATATGGTCGTTCTGAAAAGTTCGGATAATACTTCAATATAGAAGTGAAAAAAAAACAATATATTTCATTAGTATAAATTAAAAAAATAAAATAATAAAATTCATATTGAAACTTAATAAGTAAAATTAAAATGTTGATTATTAAAACAATACTTGATTATTTTATGATATATTTATTATTTAATTTAATAGCTGTGTTAAAAATTACATTGTATTTACATATATACTATTTTGGTGTGTTAATCTATTTTTCTCCCCCTACTTCTGTTAGAGTTATGAATGATGAGGTCGTAAATTTTATTTGTTTTCGTGTTTATTTTATCGTTTAATATTTTATTGTTATCTTTGTTTTCATATATTTCAATCTCCTTTAATCTGTTTAAAGTTTGTCCTTTATTAATTCCATAATATGGTTAAATTAGTATTATAATCTGTGTATGTATGTTTTTCAAGTTTTATGTGTTGTGCATAATTAGATTTGGGATTAGTTTTTTGGATATCGCTGATGTGCTCTTTGAATCTTTTTTAAACGATCGGCCTGTTTGTCCAACGTAGAATTTGTCGCAATCGTTACATTTAATTTTATTTACACCTGGATCAGTTGGTTGTTTGTTTTCTAAGTGTTTCAATTTTTGTTCTATTTTATTATTGTTTTTGTGAGCAATTTTGTATCCAAGGATATTGAGTGTCTTTTGTATAATTATGTTAGTATGTTTATTGTATTCTACACTGATGTATTTTTCATTTTTTATAACATTGTTGGTTAGTGTAATCATTTGTTGTTGATACTGTTTTATTTTTATTCTGTTGTTTATTTTGTCGATTAAAGTAGATTTGTACCCGTTGTTTATGGCTATGTGTTTGATAATATGCAGTTCCTCATTGTAATCTTGTTCTTCCATTGGTATATTGTTTAATCTATGTAGCATGTGGTTGTATGCTGATATTTTATGTTGGTATGGATGGTGTGAATGGTTATGTATGGTGTGGTCAGTTTTTGTTGGTTTTCTATAAATTTTAAATGTGTGTTTTGAATTGTTCCAAAACCAACACTAATGTAATACTACATAGTACATTAATGTTGGTTTTGATCAAAAACATCTATAATTCCAAGACGAACTATATGAAATTTAAAGGGACAAAGTGACTACTGCCCCTAGTGTTAGTTGTGTACATATAAGCCTTCAATAAAAAATCTAACCAACACTAATCTAATTTGTATTGGTTTTGTGCTATGAAATATGAAAAGAAAATACATAGGAAACAACAACAATTCACATCACGGCAACGCCGTATAATAATATCAAATAAAACGAAAGCTATTTATGCTTGTATTTATGTGTAGGTTTTTGTTGGAAATAAAACCAATTACAATAACAACAATTGTTCTGTCATTCGAGATAATTGACTGAACAAAGACTGACCTTTTTATTTAAATGAAATTCATTATTTATTTTATTTGTATTTATTAATTATTGAATTATTTATTTATTATTTTGTTAATTACATGTTCATTGGGAAAGGTTTTATGCCTAATGGAAGCAACTGAATAGTTTACTAAGAAATGTGCTTCCATACGGCTTTTATCTCTTTAATATATTAAAAAAAGTTATACCTTGTTGTTTATTTTATTTACCTATACGAAATTCGAATCTTTTATGGTGAGGTCAAAACCAACATTAATGTACGTATTACATTAGTGTTGGTTTTGGGTGAGGTCTAAAAAGTTGATTTGGTTGTCCTTTTCTAATTCCAATGTGAATTTTATGGACGGTTGTTTGTTGTTTATGTATTGGTGAAACTTGTTTATTTGTCTATTGGAACCATTAAATAATATGATGATGTCATCAAGGTACCTATACCAATTTATGATGTTTTTGTGGAATGTATTATTTTTGTTCATAATATATTTATTTTCAAAGTGGTGAGAGAATGTTCGTCAAAAAGGATAGACGTGTTATTTCTATCCTCTTCAAAAATTTAATTTAATTTTATTTTTATTTTGTTTTATTTATGTAGTTTATGTAGTGTTATGTATATACTCTATATACATATAGTATATAAAATTTAATTATAATTATAATTCTATTTAATTCAGTTTTTAGTGAAATAATAATTGAAGTAGAAGTGAAATAATTTAAAGTGTAATTTTGGAAAATGCAATCCACTGAGATGCATTTATCAGGCAATGTTTTATATTTATAGATAAAGAAATGAAAATTATTGATTTCTATTGGGTGCATGTTTTTAACGTGTGTGTGATTGGATTGTACATGATTTTATTACTAAAACCTAATAATTGGATCGTATCAAAATAGTTTTTAACGTAAATTAACATACGTCGTAGTTAATTTCATATTTGATTTTATATTTACGCATAATTGAATGCGTTCTTGCAAGCCAAACAAAGGTGTTTATACACACATACGTATAAACATTTTTGTGGGTTTCGGTATGGTTTTGGTTCTTGGTTTTTATGTTATGTACAAAGTATAATAGACAGAAATACATTCTTGAAAATTGATACATGACAAAGCCAACGAAACGTTTGTACGGGCCGCCTCGTTCACTCTTTACGCGGATCCTATTAGGGAAATGTACTATTTATTATTGGTTTTTGCTATGTAGTAGCTAAGCAACAACAACAAAAACAGAGACTTTGTGTGGGTTTTAGGGGAGTATAATTGTTCCCAATATTTTTCTATATCTTGATATATACAATGCCGTCTAGAATATACAAGCCATACTACTGTCTACGTCACTCAATTTATGTCGACAGTTCCATTAATCTTCTGCAGATGGCATTAATGCTACAAAAATGAAAGAGAACAAAACTTGAAAACGAAGTAATTAAAAAATGTGAAAATATAAAAAATAAATTGGTATTAATCCAAGCGCAAGAAAGGGAGGTGTACGTCGTGTGTTTTTTCATAATTTGAAATTATTATTAAAAAATAGTTCATATAAATTTTTCCAACTCATATTACATTTTTAGTTAATATTTATTTATATTTAAATCATTATTTTATTAATAATTTTATTAGTTTTAGATTATGCAGAAAATTAGCACAGATACAAATTTGTACAACCTTCCTTTCGTGCGCATGAGATAGATAATCCTAAATATTTTTTTTTTTTTTTTTAAATGTTTTATTCTCTGTTTCTCTCAACTCTTTCATTTTTCGAATATTAATTGCCATCTAGGTTATGTCGATGAAATAAAAAAAATTAATTTTGCTTTTAGCAGTATGGCTTGTATATTCTAGACGGCATTGATATGTAGATCAGGATTGTTTTGTATGTGCGCTGTAATGGTATTAGCTGTATATAAAATAATGAAAACATGATAAGTCTTTTGCTACGCACATGGAAGATTGTAGTATTATTTGCTTTTAATGTGTGTTGGTGGTTTAGTATATAAGAATCTGTTGTTTTTATTCTATTTTGTTATTTCCCCTCTTTTTGTTTTTGTATTCATGTTACAACTATAATGTTCTTAATAAAACATGAACTGTACAAACACAACGAAATTTTAGGGTATTCGACTTAAATAGGTTTTTTATATTTTTGTATAATGAAATAAGTTTTGAGACGAATTGGAATCCGCCTTATATAATTCATATAGGATGACTTTATTTTAGATATGAGTTATTTTATTTTTTACAGGGTATTATAAAATGCATTAAATTATTAAATTCTTTTAATTAATGTGAAAAGGCTATAAATCAACTAAACCATATAAATAAAATGCTAACTTGGAAGTGTTGATTTGAGTTGAGTTGTGATTTTGTTTTGCATCACAAAATGACGTATTCATTTATGCATGCCAAATTTCGATTAAAAGATGGTGAACGAGGTGGAATTATGTGAAAACATTTTCGAAAGGGTAAATGTATTGAACTTAATTATTAACTTAATAGAATATGATTGAAGTTTTAGGTTGCAGTTTTTCACACGTAAACGTCAATTTTGCTTGTATAGTACACCGATTAGTTTTGTAGGAGAATAATGTTTCAATTTTATTTCATGGATTTATTATTTTACTTACTTTGCAGGCTTTATTTTGCATGGTAATATGTCCATAAACGGAGTAAAAGTTTTATAATAAATAATAAATTTGGTAGTTTTTGATTTTTTGTTTTATTTTAATTATGTCAACTAGATTAGTAAATTAAAACATCAATAATAATAATAATTTTTTGATGTCCTAATTTAGATTTATAAAATCCTGAGTTCTGGCATTTAAATTATGTTATATACTTTAATAAATAAATAATTAATTTTAACATTATTAATTTCCTTTTTTCTAGATTTGTAGGAAATTGCCGATTAGTTTAAATTTAATAGTATGATTAAATATATATTTTCAATTTTTTATTTTTAAATCTAGTTGCAGTAGGTAAACAATTAATTAACTATTTACAGGAGAATGGTAACTAATGGAACAAGTGCTGTGAATTTAAATTATAACTTAATAATTTAAAATTTTTAAACATTCTTTTAGAATTTTAGCTTAGAAGTGGTAGAGTTTACATAGGCAATTTCATAAAATGTGAATATATTGTGTTTTGCTCATTAATATTAATTTAGTTTAAAAATATTTAAAGGTTTCTCTTCCTTAATTTGCTAATAAATAATTCAATTTTCAGAATATAACATAGTTCCAGAATCAATCTTTAATATGGGGATTAAATTAATCCTGAATTTCAGAATTAGATTTGACTTTGATATTATGGTGATTTATTAATTAAAATTAGTTTTCAGAGTTGCCTGGGAAATTATATATTGATTTTATTTGTTGATTCTTGATATACTTATAGTACCCAACAGAATTATTGATGATTTTAGGCTGTTGTGATACTGTAACATTATCATTTTTAATTTATTTATTATAAATTTTATAAAATAATTGAATTTTTAATTATTTATTCTCTTTTTCTTGATCGGTAGGAAATTTCTGATTAGTTTTTAGTAAAATTTTATGTTTAAAATGGTTTTTAACGTTTATTCTAATTCATGTTGCAGTACGTAATAATTAATTAATTAGATATAGAAGGACCATGAAAAATGAAATAAGCGCTGTTTTTGTAATCTTAGCTTAGTAATTTTAATTTTTCTTAAATATTTTATCAGGTAAATTAATGAAAGGCGGACAGGGGGAAATTACAACATTAATAATTTTTTAAGTCCTAATTTAAATTTAGGGAGTCTTGAGTATCCGGCCCTGGATTCCAGAGAAATGATCATCTAATAATGTAGTTAGATTGTGCTGTCTTGTGCTAATCTATTTATTATATATTGTACTAATAATTTACTAACTATCGATCACATTGGTGTCTGTAACCGGCTCGAGTCTGGCCCAACTAATAATCTAATATTCCTATATTCCTTCAGTTTTGTTATATGTATATGGGTGTACTGTGTGTGCCCGGGGGGCCGGGATATCCTGCTATAATGCTTGGCCGTACACTCTCATTCAATCAATCAATAAATGTTAATTTTTGTAATGTGTAATATATTCTGTTTTGTCCATTAATATATGGTATTTTAATTAATTTAGTTTTAAAATACTTAAAGGGATCTCTTTTTTAATTTACTAATAAATGATCCAATTGTCAGAATAAACATAGTTCTAGAATTAATCATTATTATAGGGATCAAAATGAATCAACCCTCCAGGATTAACAAGTAGTGAATAAGCTGTAGTTTAGAAATTGCGTTGTCCTGTGCTAACTATTTTTACTATATAATTACTAACAATTTACTCTTATCCTTCGGCTGGGGATGGATAAATGGGTGTACGATGTGTGCTCGGGAATACTGAAGATCCGGTTATAATAATTATTCATTTAACTAATAAAATTTGTTATTATGATGTTTATTAATAAAATTTAGTTTTCAGAGTTGTCTGGGAATTTGTATGTTAATTTTATTTGTTGATTCTTAATATACTTATAGTACCTAATTGAGTTATTGAATTATTAATAAATCTTGGTATTGTGGTGCTGTAATATTATCATTTAAATCATTTTATATAAATTTTATAAAATAATTGAATTCATAATTATATATTTTCTTTTCTGGATCGGTAGGAAATTGATGATTAGTTTTAAGTAAAATTTTATGTTTAAACGGTTTAATGTTTATGTTAATTCTTGTTGCAGTAAGTAATAATTTTTAATTGGATATAAAAGGACCATTAATAAGGAAATAAGCGCTGTTATTTTAAATTTTTATTAATTTTTTTATCAGGTAAATTAATAAAAGACGGACAAGGGTGAAATTACAACATTAATAATTTTTTAAGCCCTGTTTTAGATTTAGGATTTAGGGAGTCCTGAGTATCCGGCCCTGGATTCCAGAGAAATTATCATCTAATAATGTAGTTAGATTGTGCTGTCTTGTGCTAATCTATTTATTATATATTGTACTAATAATTTACTAACTATCAATCGCATTGGTGTCTGTAACCGGTTCGAGTCTGTCCCAACTAATAATCCTATCCAATCCTTCGGTTTTGTTATATGTGAACGGGTGTACGGCATGGGTCCGGGAGATCCTGCTATTATGCTTAGTCATACACTCATAATCAATCATAAAAAGTTTAATTTCAACTTTATTTTATTTAATTTTATCTGGTTAAGAATTTAATTTGTCTGTCTGTAATAAAGTTGATTTTTCGGCATTTTTTATAGACAAATATATTAATTGTTCATGGCAATCCCAATATTTTCGATTTGGTAAATCAGAAAAATATAGAGGCCAATCGCTCTCAATATATCTACCAGTAGAACAATTAATATATTTGTCTATAAAAAATGCCGAAAAATCAACTTTATTACAGACAGACAAATTAAATTCTTAACCAATATACGTGTGGGCATAATACACACACAAATGAGGTTTCTCCATGGGTTTTTATATTTGATGTAGTTGAATAATAATTCGCTATGTCAGTACGTTCTGGCCAGATACTTAATGTATGTGGTAAGAGTGGAAATTTTTGTAGTTTGGTCGTAGCTGCCTGATGAGTAGACCATACTTTTCAGTACGAAACCAAACTACCAACAGAAGTCATGGAGGGTTCTCATTTTTGCAGAGTTATACATTGGTATAACTCTGGGCCTTCAGCCAAAATTAAAATTACGGGGAGGGGGGAAGATATTACTACTTTTTTCAGTAGATATATTGAGAGCGATTGGCCTCTCCCTCTATATTTTTCTGATTTACCAAATCGAAAATATTGGGATTGCCATGCCATGAACAATTAATATATTTGTCTATAAAAAATGCCGAAAAATCAACTTTATTAATTTTATCTTTATTTTGTTATAATTTTTTTTTTTTTTTTAAAACATCTTTATTGATATGGCTACTACAATCTTAAACATTATTAATTCATTAGTAAGGTTGACATTAGTACTTATGAGATAAGCATAAACTTGTGTGGGTCTGCTGGACCAGTATCCAGTTCCCTTAAGATATAATATTCATACGGTTAGCTCATGTGGTTTGATTCGTTTGAGCCGCATTACTTCGTTTGTACTGTCCAGTAGTTGTACGGCCTCGACGTTGGTGTGGTTAAGAAGCCTCTTCTCATGTTTAATGGCACATTCGTGGATGACGTCGTCTATCAATTGTATTTTTAGATCATTGTGTATTTCCCTGTTAATCACAAATCGGTAAGCGTTGGTGACCATTCGAAGAAATTTATTTTGGCTACGTTGTATAATGTCTCTATTAGATTTATGAGTACAACCCCATAGCTGCGCACCATACATCCATATTGGTTTGAAGATAGTCTGGTAGACTAGTCTTTTGCAATACAGGTTCATTTTGGAATGATGCCCAATTAACCAGTACATTTGACGTTGTTTTAATCGTATCTGTTCAGCTTTTTGCCTCACATGATGTTTCCAGTTGAGCCTTGAATCTAAATGCAGACCAAGGTATTTAACCGATTCAGCCTGCGGCACTTGCACCCCATTGAGGTATATGTGTAGACTGTTATTTTTGTGTCGGAGCGTAAATGTCACATGGGTTGATTTGAGCTCATTAAGCACTATTTTCCAGTCAATTGTCCATTTAATAACGTTGTTCATTGCTCGTTGAAGATTTTCCACTGCCCTTGGTTGTGATTCGTCTACTGACATAATTACAGTGTCGTCAGCGAACGTGCCGATGAATGTTTTATTCGTTGTAGGTATGTCCGCAGTGTAGATAAGGTAGAGGAGGGGTCCCAATACGCTTCCCTGCGGAACTCCAGCTAGCGTTGGATAAAAGTCAGAACATGTTTCTTCATGGATGACTCTGAATTGGCGATCAGAGAGGTATGATTCAAGCAGCTGGCAATAGTTTTGTGGTAGCATTTTGCTCATCTTAAATGTCAATCCCTCGTGCCAAACCCTATCAAAGGCCTGAGATACATCCAGAAATACAACGGGGCAATATTTCTTTTCTTCTAACGCTTGCTCTATTACCGTAGTTATTCGATGGACTTGATCTATTGTGGAGTGGTTATTCCTGAATCCAAATTGAAAATCAGGAACGTTTACCATTGGCTTTAGACGTTTTAGTAATAGTTTTTCAAACAGCTTTGATAAGGTCGGAAGCAGTGAAATTGGTCTGTATGATGTTACTTCTTCGTCTGGTTTACCTGGTTTCTTCAACATAATTATTTGGGCCGTTTTGAAGCATTTGGGTACATACTTCAATCTCATACAGGCATTAAATAAGTATGTGATCATGATGATTGCTTTGCGTGGAAGTTCCTTGAATAGACCCGGTGATATTTCATCAATTCCTAGTGTCTTTTTTTGACTAAGACTTTTGTCGATTTCTTCAGCAATTTCTATTGGCGTGACCCTTTTAAAATCCTGATTTGGTTGATAGACAGGTGTTACGTCAATGTTGTATTGAATGTCATGGGGTTGAAACACTGTTGCTAGGTGTTGAGCAAAGAGTTCCGCTTTTTCTTTGTCATGTCGAACCCAATTGCCTTGAGCATTTCTTATAGGTGGTACTCGAACTACAGGTCGTTTAAATTTTCTGGTTGCTTTCCATAACGAGCAGTCCTTATCCATTTCTGGACCTAGCCCGCTTAAGTAGTTGTCGAAGCAATCCTGTTTGAAGCTTTTGATTAGCCTATTGACTTTGTTACTTATTCGATTGAAGGTGGTTTTGTCAGCGGGATTTCTGGTGAGATGCCATATTCTCCTTGCCTTTCTCCTTTCCTTGATTTGTTCCCTGATTTCAGCAGGGTATTTGACTTCAATCTCCGCTTTATCCTTTAATTCTGGAGTAGCTAGACTGGCGGCCATACGAGTGTATTCAATGAAATTGTTTGTTTGTTGTTCCAATTCTTCATTACTTTTAATACTAACTTTTAATTCAACTAGCTCTTCCAGTTTTTCTCTGAAGAGATCCCAATCCGTGAATCTATTAGTAAGGTTTTGCTTCTTTTTTTTTCTTGATGACTATAGCGCTTACTGACAACAGTACAGGAATGTGATCAGATGTTAAGTCGTGAATTCCTTCGACTCTAGTGTAACTGGATGAAATACCTTTTATGATGAAGAAATCAAGCAGATCTGGTATTTTTCCTGCATCCGTTGGCCAATACGTTGGCCCTCTTGGAGACAGATATTCACATTTGTTTTCATGAATGGCATTGAACAAAGCATTTCCTTTCCCAGGAGAAATTAGCCTGGAACCCCAAGCTGTATGTTTTATATTATAGTCCCCTCCAATAATAAATCTTGGACCGAGTTTATTAAAGACGTTATTAAATTGTAACTTCGTTGGTGTATGGCGTGGAGGACAGTATGCTGCCGCAATATTTAGGTCTGCGCCATTATATTGGATTGAGATAACAGTTGCTTGGATGTAGCTTTCTCGAATATCCTCTTGTTGATTATGTTTGATATTATTTTTAATTAGTACAGCTGAACCACCTCTGGCTCTTTCACTAGGATGGGTTGTCCAGTAGGAATTAAATCCCTTTATTCTGAAAAAGCTTTTGTTGGAGAAGTGCGTTTCTGAAATAAGTGCAATATCTATGTTGTTTGTATGGAGAAATATTTCCAGTTCTTGGGCTCGTTGGTTGAGCCCATTAGCGTTCCAAGTTACAATGCGTAGGAACGAGTTAATCATTTGTGTGTATGCTGACTTTTTTTGCTAGGCGGATAGAAATTAATTTCCAGTTTTGCCACCCTTTCTGTTAAGTGACCAAGTGTCTGTTGAATTTGACTAAGCTTTTTAATAATTTCAAAGTTATTAGACTCGTTATTAACTTCTATGTGTTTGTTGTTTAGGTTTGATTCATCAGCAGATAATTTGGTGATTTGCGCGTAGGATAATCCAACTGTAGATGGTGTGATTGTTGTTTGTGGTTTAGCAGCTTTCGCCGATGCCAACTTTCTACCGAACTTTGCGTTCTTGGATATTTTTTATTATCCGAAACCGTCCAAAAACTGGGTGAATTTTGGGGTTTTGGTTGTATTTTCCATTTAGTTTGGTTTCTTTTCCCTGTCACGTAGTTCTTTTCAAACCATTTTCCAATTTTCCTAGCATCCGGGTCTAAGGTTTTTGGTAGTTCCTTATAATACAATGAGGCTTCATCGGGTGGAACGAATGCTAAACTTTTTAGCATATGAATTTGTAGGCTAAAATGTTCATTATTACCATATTTAGCTGCACATCCTTAGGCCTGCACTTTCCGCCAGATGATTTGCACATTTCGTAGAATAATTCAAAATAGGCATCTTTACTTTTGGAACTCATTTCACAAAATAGCAATGGTACCACTTCATTATTGATTCTATCGTGGATGGTAAACAGCTGCCGCATAAAACTTGGCACGACATTGAACGTGCCGTCCATTAGCCAAAATTCGGCCTCAATCAGAAGTTTAAAACTCGATGGTGTTCCAAGGAGTATATTTTTCTATCTAGAAAAAGATTTTTCGGACAGCAGAAATGGTTCTCCTTCAAGAAATTTTAAAACTTCCGGAATATAAATAATAATAATGCTGTCCGGTTGCTTTAGAGCACTAGAACTTACTCGACTTATTTTTTGCTACTGAGCCTTGTTTTTCGGTAAATAAACTCGATTCACCGGATCACAATTAACTACAAAACTTCTTATTATTTGTGAAGGTAGACGTGTAGATTATGCCGCTTCTGTTTTTAAATCGGCATTTGCTTGAAAAATTGATTTTTCAAAAGCGGATGGATCGTGGGAATGACTAGAAGGTCTCTTTTTTATTTTATGCAGACCATCTTGACGAACTGCTACTACTCTTGCTTTGCATAACAAAGATTTTCTATCTGCACATGACCATTAAAATGTTTTTTGTTCCGTTCTAAATGATGCGAATATTCATCCAAAATTAATTTAGGTTTACCTTTATTTGATGGTACTATGGATTATGCAATTTTATTTTAACAGTTTAAAACAATAAGTATTTTACACGTTTGTTAATTTATGACTTTTTTTCAATGAAATCACCACTGAACACTTTAAAACACTTTTAAACAAAACTGATATTTTCATAAAGAATTGAAAAAGGATTTAAGTAAATTGTATTACATGCAGGAAGTAAATATTATTTTCGGTTATATAATATAATTTTGAGGAATTACCGGAAAGTATAAAACTGTATTTTCTGAAAAAATGTAAATCGTATATTCCCCGAAATGCAATAAAGTAACACGTGTTTCACAAACAATAAAAACCTGAAAAAGTTTTTGTAATTTAAAATAAGACAGACACACACACACAAACACACACACACACACACTTGAGAACATGGGTGTGCCCTATTACCTACGGAGGATGGTCACATCATACTTCAGCGATCGACTTTTGCACTATGAGACGGAGCAGGGACCAGCGGTGCATAGGGTCACGGGAGGGGTACCTCAGGGCTCTGTCCTGGGGCCACTCTTGTGGAACGTTATGTACGACGGTCTACTCCACCTTGAATTACCGGCGAACACAACACTCGTGGCTTTCGCGGAAGACGTGGCGGTTGTCCTTGTGGCGAAACACCTGGAGGAGCTGGAAGCCGCATTCTCCACCACCATCAGGAGGATAAGACAGTGGATGCGTACGGCAGACATGTCTTTGGCGGAACATAAGACTGCAGCACTCCTTGTGAGTAGCCGGAAGAAAATGGAGACCATCACCATCAGGGTAGGCGACCACGACATCCAGTCGCAACCCCACATCCGGTATCTAGGAGTGGTCTTGGATGCAAGGCTCAACTACAAGGAGCACATCTCCAGCGTGAGCAGGAAGGCAGCAGCAGTTCAGGGTGCGCTATCACGGATAATGCCCAACATCGGAGGCCCCAGGCAAATCCGGAGACGACTATTGGCAACTGTAGTCACCTCCGTCCGGCTTTACGCAGCACCAGTGTGGGCCACATCGCTAGAACTAACAACTTACCGCAAGACAATGTCATCAGTCCAGCGGCTCTCAGCGATCAGAGTGGCGTCAGCATATCGAACGGTATCACACGATGCTGTCAATGTCGTTGCATCATGCCCGCCCATCGACATCTTGGCAGGAGAACGGCAACGTCAACACCGTAGGAAGAAAGAAGAGCAGCGAAGGGTCCTCTGTGAAGAGGAGAGACCTGAGAGTCTTCGCCTCTGGCAAGAGAGATGGGACAGCTCGACGAAAGGTCGGTGGACACATCGGCTGATCCCAGATGTCACCAAATGGGTCAATCGCCTGCACGGGGAAGTCGGGTGGGTACTACATCACCCAACTCTTGACTGGACATGGATGCTTTTGGGCATACCTGCACAGATTCAAGAGAAGTGACTCCCCAAATTGTCATCATTGCCGCGATGCGACCGAGGATGCGGAACACGTGTTCTTCCAATGCCCCTTCTACGAGGGGACACGGGCGGAACTAGAGAGGAACCTGGACCATTCCATCAGTCCAGAAAACATTGTGGGGTGCATGCTGATGAACCAATCGGCATGGAACAAAATTGCAGAGTACGCGGAGTCCATCATCAAGGATCTTCGCACCACGTACGAGGATTAGTTGTAACAACATCAGCTACATCGGACAGAAGTAACATCAAATAAGAACGCCCCGGCGAAGTAGTATTTACAAAGAGTGCGGGGAACCACCGTTCCAGGAGCAGGGTTAGAGGTGCAGGTTAGGGTTTAGTGCGGTAAAAATCTCACATAACTCGTCTGGCAGGTAGAAGGTTTTCCCAGGCGAGTACCTTTTGAAGGTTCCCCCCTGTACCTCGTTAATCTAAACAAAACAAAAAAAAACACACACACACACAAACGCACCCTAATGCACATTCACATACCATATTTTCAAAATCCTGGATTTAAAAAAAAAATATTTTTATTAATTCGGGCCGCCAAATATTTTTTTTTAAAATCTAGGATTTTGTAAACCAGTATTTTAAAAACCAGGATTTTGAAAACCAGGATTTTGAAAATCAGAATTTTGAAAACCAGGATTTTGAAACCAGTCTTTTTAGAACCAGGATTTCGTAGCCAACCCAGTTTTGCCAAATCTCAATCAATTGCAGGGTTTTATTTTTATTTTCCAACTCTACCTTCAAATAACTTAAAATTAAATAATATATTTGTAGAACAGTTAATGAAAACCAATGTATTTAAAAAATTTGAGATTACTCGATCGCTTTCTTCTTTAATAGATTGCTTAAAAATTATTGAAAATGTATACTTTTAAATATAGAAAATAATAAAAAATGTGTTAGGTTTGTTTTAGGTCTCGTTATAGGAGATAATTAGGAGATAAAATTTCGAAATATTTAAGAAAAACTAAATAATGAAAAATGTGAAACAAAAAATGAAACGAGAGTATATAAAGGATTTTTTTTATCTTTGCTTTATACTATTTCAGATTTTGTCCTGGGGGCTATTTGTAAATTCGATTCGAACGTTTTCAACCCTTCGAACTCGAGTACGTTCGAATCGAATTCACAAATAGCCCTTATGTTTCTATCCGACTTGTGTTTTTTGTGACTATCGTGTTTTTCTCAACACAAAAAGTTTTTTTTTAAACTAACTGGTTTCGCTTATTTTATTATTATTATTATTTATTTATTATTTTTATTACAAGTTTTATTACAATAATAAAATAAAAATAGATGCCTTGTGGACAAAAATCCAGTGACAGGCATTGCTTCCATTAACAAAATTTAAAAAACAATATTAAAAATATACCTATTTATGTACAAATACCAATCAATCAGTTATCCAAAGATAAAATAATTTTTTAATATAATTTAATTTATTTATTATTTTATAAATACTCGTATAATACTCTTTAATATAATTGTATTAACACAACAAAAAATCAAATGACGACGCAAAATAAATCAGATACGTCTGGTGTTTCGAATAGCCAATTTCTAACGTAGGATAAGAATTTTTTAGAATGAATGTGACGTCTAATATGTTCGGATAAAGCATTAAAAAATGTCGGAGCGGTAACAACTATACAGCGTCGGAAGTGCTCATTATTGAATTTAGGAACCTTAAAAAAAAAACGGTGATTAGCGCGAAAGTTATATCGAGCATCACCTCTTATTAAATGCTGACCACTACGCTTAAAAAATACTCTCAAAACCTTATAAACATACAAATGTTGTAATGGCAAAATATTGATCGACTTGAATAAAGGCCAAGATGATTCCAATCTGTTTTTCCTCAAAATTGTTCGCAAAATCATTTTCTGTTGTACGTACAATGGTTTTAAAGTAGTTGGATAACAGCCACCCCAGCAAGACAAACCATATTCTAATTTAGCCATTACCAATGCATGAAACGACATTTTCAAAACAGAAATAGGGCATAGATCACGGAGAAGGTAAAAAATACGTGAGGCAGACGCCATGTAACTTTTTAACTTGGATACATGAGTTTTCCAGTTAAGGTTAGTGTCCAAATGAATTCCAAGATACTTAAAAGAGTTGACTATCTCAATATTCAAACAGTCAGTATGACAACTAACAGAAGTGCATTTGGAAGTATTATGATATGTTACTTGGGAATGATTAGTAGCAGCTGTAATGCCAAAAATTTTATACCACATAAATTTTGTTTTTCCACTTAGTATCAGGTAATGCTTATCAAACCATTTATGCAACACCTTAAGGTCAGAATTAGCCATGGAAGTCACGTCATTGACAGATTCAGCAGAATAAGCTAAAACTAAATCATCCGCAAACCCTGTACTGTGACCATTCAAATTAAGTTTGAAAATAGAATTCGTATAAATTAGAAACAGCAAAGGACCTAGCACTGATCCTTGCGGCACCCCAACATTCACAGTTTTTAGCTCACTAAAAGTATCATTAATTCTAACTCTCACTGCTCTATCATCTAGGTAGGAAGCAAACCACTTGTTTGACACACCTCTAAACCCACCATCAATAAGAATAGATAATAGAAGTATGAGATAGAAGTATGATGTTTATGATCGACCATATCAAATGCCTTAGTAGCATCAATAAACAAACCGGCACAGATCTTACCCTTGTTTAGACCATTATGAATTATATCTAAAAACTCCAACACAGCCGATTCAGTACTCATACCTTGCCGGAATCCATGTTGATGAACGCTTAGTATTTTACAGAGATTCAGGAATATGGTAACTCTGTTTTTAACAGCTTTTTCCAGAACTTTGTGAATAACTGGCTGCAGCGCAATGGGTCTATAATTTCCCTTATCCCTATGGTCTCCACTTTTAAAAATGGGAATAATAGTAGCATATTTGAGCCTCTTAGGTACTACTCCCTTTTCAAAGGAGAGATTAAATATATGGGCAAGAACAGGGCTGATAAATTTAGAAACAGCTTTCATAATATTACTACTGATTCCTTCATTATCTATAGACTCTTTCGGCTCCAATGATTCAATAATAGCTAGTATTTCACTATTAGAAACCGGTGTCATATAGAATGTTTTCGAACAGTAATCATACGGAAGGCCGTGATTTGTTAATACGGTATTCGCGAAAAATGTTTTCCTTAAATTGTCTGCAACGCTAGTAAAATATAAATTAAACTCATTAGAAATGTCTAATTCATTTGTAAGCAGAGTTCCGCTATCGGATAAAATATTGCTAATCGAAGATGTTTTAGCTTTTTTTGTTAAAATTTCATTAACAAGACTCCAATTTTTTTTAACGTCACTTCCATTAATTGAGAAGCGATTCATATAATACATTTCTTTCTCTCTCTTAACATCTACATTTATTTGCCTGCAAGTACAATCATATATTTCACGTAGATTCATATCATTTGGATGTTTTTTTAACTTTTTGCGAAATTTGTTTCTTTTTTTAATTCGACTGGCAAGTTTATATGAGATCCATGGCTGTAAGAGCCTCACATTTTTCACCCGAGAATAAGTGTAACATGGCTTCAAAATTTTCGTAATAATGCTAAAAAATGTATCAAGAGCTAGAGACGGATCATCTAGGTCCAGAACAATCTTTCAGTCTGTCTGCTCAAGGACTTCATTTAACATAACCATATTAAGTTTTTTTTTTGACCACAATAAAAATTAGTACGGGATGTCAAAACTGTATCAAATTTGAATAATATCTCTATGAAATGATGATCTGATATCTTAAGGTCAATTACAGATGGCTTGAGATATGAAAGATCATTTGATCGAAGACGAGCAAAGAAATGATCGATGCAAGTGGATGATGATGTTGTCACTCTAGTAGGAACATTAACCAATGATTCCAGACCAAAAGACGACATAAGAAACATATAATCATCGCAGTGTGAAGAAAAATCCAAGATATCTATATTGATGTCACCGACAATGAAGAGATTTTTGGACTTAATATTGCTAATAAAACTGGAAATTTCGTGCAAAAATACGTTTACTGGAGTATCATGTAACCTATAAATACACAAAATCACATAAGTATCATTCGCCAAACTCCAATCAACCCTAACGATATCACACGAAGTTAAATTAGAGGCAAATAGTGAGCAACACAAATGAGTATCAAAATAAACACAGACCCCACCTGACCTATAGGCATCATTACAAGCACCAAATAACGTGTAACCTTTTAAATTATAAGAAGATAATTCATTACTACTGACCCAAATTTCACTCAAAAATATAAATGATGGTTTATTCTTATACTCATTAACATTAGCTACCAAAACATCAAAGTTCCTTCGAAGGCTACGAATATTCTGATGAACAATCAAAATATCAGAATTTATGATGTCAGAATACATAAAGTATCATTACTACTAATATTTCTAAAAGATAACTGATTAGTGACAATATTTTCATTGTAATAGTAATATGTACATAACTAAATATAATATATAAATTGATAAAAATATGTAAAGGTAAAAACAAGATTATAAACAAAAATTGATATTGTTGTTTCCGAGAAAAAACAAAACAGAATTTAAAATTGAAATTGATAATAAAAAATATAACTAATGAATTATAAAATATTAGATTACCGGATGACTTCACAACTGCTACTTTTACTCCCAATTGGATTGTGTGAATGATGGAGCCGAAAAATATCGTTGAGTGATTGGACTCGACGAACATCAGAATCTGCCGATTTCCGAAGGTATATTTGTCCATTATTACACCACAAATATTTATAATTATAAGTTGATTTTATTTTCTTGGCTTCACGGTATAATTGGGACTGGAATGCTGTCAATCGGTCCATAATGAAAATGCGTTGCTCACCATGGTTTTGGGGCAAGATTATATCTAAATCCTTAGTGAAAAGCGACTTCTTTTTCTTCATATGCTGCAAAATGCTATTCTTAATATCATTTGTAGTGAATTTGACAACTAATAAATCTTGCACGAATGATTTAGATTTATTTTCTTTTGATGACACGGTGCTCATATTTTTGGGGACCGCATGAATGTTCACTATGTCGTCATAATTAATTTCCACTCCTATTTTCTCTATTGTGTTGATAACCACATCCCGAATATCGTCATGTTGGCAGGGTAGACCAACAATTGTAAGACTACTAGAGTTTAATTGCTGATTTGGTTTATCATTTTCAGCTTCTAGTAGATGAATTTTGGATGTCTGTGTCAACATCTGGTTCTCTAGTGCGTTTACTCTGGATGTAAGTTTTTCGTTGTCCGATGCAAGCGATAAAATCATGGCTTTCATGTTATCAAGAGTTGATAGCTTTTTTTCCATACGCTTCAGCAGGATCATAACATCGGATAAATTAGGCAATTTATTCGTTGCGCTAGAATCCTGAGGATCATCTTCCTCATCGATTATAATTGATTGGTTCGGGGTCGTCTTACGACAAACATGACACATCCAATTTGCGGAGCGATTTTTAATTCCATCCACTAGTTCCTCGGAAACGTTTGCGCATCTTATGTGAAATGTATTATTACACAAGCCTGCGCATTTGATGCCAGGAAATTTTGCCTTGGTAATGTTCATAGAACAAATGTTACATGTAGACATTTTATTTTATTTTATTTATAATAACTATTACACTGTTATTTTAATTATTATTAAGTTATATTTTGTATAAATATTTAAATAGTTACTACGTACTAAGAAATATTTAATACACTTTATTTCCAAAGAAAACTGACATACCGTTTTCATCGACACTCGATTTTATGACACAAAATATATTATTTTATTTTAGTTCATAAAATAATAACAATTAACTTGATTAATTAATTTGATCAAAAATTAAATTTATTTCTTTTTTCCTCGTAAAAGAAAATTTACGACGTTAATTGTTCAGCGTACTTGATGAAACCTGCTTTATCTTGGACATTCTATAAAACTTTAAATATAATAATTTAAATTTGTGTTGACCCCTCGCTTGCTTTGGACATTCTCTAAAATTTTGAATAAAAATTTGATTTTACGCTGATTATATTTTTTTAATACTGTTAATGCGGTAGACTCTGTAAAAAGCTGTACTTATCGTGTACTAGGTACACCGCAACCACATTGGCTATTTGGGATTTAGTTTCTCTTAACAAACAAATTTAATGTTTATAATATAACAAAAACGATTAATTTATCAAAAAAAATTATAAAGCGATATTTTAAAACCAAAAAAACAATTGACAAGGAAACTCTCAAATTTGCTTTGCACGAATTGGGCGTTAAATCAGACATTTCGCAAATTTCTTCCGATATTTAAAAAAAAACTTTGTTTGCGGATTAATTTAAAAAAAAAAAACCTCAAAAATGAATCAAGAATTCGGACTGTTCTCTCTAGGGGTTAAAAAATTTTGAATTATCTGTTCCATTTAATCAATATAAAATTTATCTTAAATCGATTCCAAATTTTGTAGACAAAGGTGTGGTGGACCAATTGTTTGTCAATCCAAAACGTCTCTAATGTTTTTGAATATGACACTCATGCGATTGATGCTATGGAACGAGATGATTTCGCACAAAAATATAATTTGTCTGAAACGGTTCCAAATGATGCGGAATCTCCGCAATAACTGGTAAAAAATTAAATTAAAATATTTCCCCTACAACTAATGAAAAAATGTGTACCTCAATTGTTAATGAATTAACCTATTCCCAAAATTCTTGTATAATTTCTTTTGGTACATTGCACTAACCAAATTTTTTTTTCAAAATAATGTAGTTCGTTATGGAAAATGCAAGTACAAATCATATGCTCAAAAATATAAATTTATTATTGACGCTACAAAAATGCTACATATTTTTGTAAGCGGTGATGATGTCGATCTTCATTTAGGTGAAAAAGTGTTCAGCCAAAGGTCTCCGACGGGAGAGATTGAAAAATGAGCTTGCGCGCATAACACCTCATAATTATGACTAGGAAATTTTAAAAATGCTAATATCGATTTAGCAATAACTTATGGACGCAACAGATAACGTGGTGAGAAAACCGATGCTGTGCACATACGAGTAAGTTGAAGCTGATATTATACTAGTACTGTGTAATCAAAGTAAATAGAATAAATATTCCAATTTCAGATATGGTTTCTAGTCAACATGACTGTGTGAGGGACAGTTCCTTATGGATGCACAATCCGAAATGTCGAGAATTTCAAAAGCTTATTCGCCCAAATGTTATGTGGTGGAATGGTCTTGGGCTTCTATAATTTCAATTTCAAATGCGATGAATGTAATGTATGTTGCTAGCTAGCTGTGCGAATTACTTATAAATAGATTTGCTAATTTAGTGAAAAATAACAATTTAGACACCGAAACTACACTTTAATGGTTTCTAATATAATTGAGATTATAAAGCATCTAATGGATACCACACTTTATGTTCAATGTAAGTGCGCTGATCACGATCTTGCAAAGTTTTAATCAAAAATATATTTTACTTAGAAATCGAGTATTTAGACTTTACACAAATTAAAAAACGAATTAGATTGCCATTTGCAGTTCGCAATAATTGCAATAAACGAATAAATAATAAGAAATTAAAATCACAAAACGGAATTGTAATAATCGATGTCGAACCTTTAAGCAATAACACCGTCTATAAAGTTAAATTAGAAGATATTCAGCCGGAAATAATTAATTTGGATGAAACAGTTTTTTTCAAAGGAGTCATTAATTACCATCACCCATCGCTTGATGGTACTATTGGAGAATACACAGCTTACATTAAAATACCTAAATAGCACGCGGGAATGGCACGATGACCTCCGAAAATTTGTAGGGAATATAAAAACAGATTATCATATTAACCCATCAGTATTAACATACTAGTACATGAAAAATTTAAATACTCGTGAACACTGCAGTAACTAAATATAAAACAATCCGACACATTGAATTTATTTATTTAAATTCAATTGCAGATACATTACTAATCGATTACCGGCCAGAAATCTATTTTAATTTATTTGTTGGGCGAAAGGTTGAGCAAAAAAAAATCGTTATGTCTTTCTGGATCTGCACCCAAATCTAAAACTAGTTTTAGACAAGAAATGATAAAATCGTTAAATTCTTTGACACTGCCTAAAGCACGTAATATTTTGTTACAAACCGCTATTTTAAATAAAAGGCCGTATAAAAATGAAGTAGAGTCTTGCACTTAACATGCTACTAAATTAATATTAGGTCAACAAAGCTCGACCACGACATTTTTACAAAATGGAATTGTTACTGGCGAAAATTATTTTTATACGAGTGGTTTCGATGCGTTTACCTGCTCCGTTTTAAATTTAAATAACTTCGAAGCAGGGACAGTAGATAACAAAATTTTCAAAATTATTTAAAGCCTTGTTATAAGCCTTAAATAACTTATAATATTCATTTCCAGTTTTCTTGGTACAATACCCTATTTTTAAATTCTCTGCAAAATCAAAGAACTTAGCGCCATTTGAATATGAGTAGAAGGGCTCTTGCAAGAAATTTTGAAAGTTAACAAATAGACAAATTTCACAAGGAACAAAGACCTTGTTCTCTATTATACCGAACAGTAATTAATTATTTATTAATTATTATTTATTAATTATTAATTATTATTATTGTATTTTTAGGGTTATTTTATATGAATGGGTAAATGCTTGAGATGCAAGACAAGGCAGCGGCAACTTAAACATATCGATTATCGTGAAACTAGCACACAAATTAGCCCCTTGTATGCCCATTTTAAAATTTTTAATGAAAATATATTTATTTTAACTAAATACAATAAAGGGCTGGGATAACTTCACAAAAGAGCATATGTGGCATAATTTTATTAATATTGCTTTTTTTTTATTTTCTGGGATAAAATCCTGGGCTAACTTCACATGCCTAACATAAAGCAACTGATTTAATTTAGTCGCATTGTTGTATATCCGACCTTGAATTAACACAATTTTTATCCCATATTAAAAACAAAACGTAATAGTAATCATTCTTTACACATTCCATATAAGAATCCCCAACAACAAAAAAAAGACAAATTAGCGTAATAACATTCTTTCGATAAAACTAAAACAACAACACGAAATTGTACAGAAAAATTATGAATAAACAAACCAAAATGTATACATATAAATTAAACTTGAATACAAAACCAAACATTTAGGCGAATATTACAGTTGAGCGATTCCAATATAAAATGTATAAATAAAATAAAATTTAAATATGCAAGTTAGCAAAATAAAATATAGAACATTATAATACGCTGAATTACACAAACAAAACCATAACACACTGAATTACACAAACAAAACCATAATACATTAAATTACAAGACATTGAATTACACCGACAAAATATAAAAATTGCTGAAACAATTATTCTAACACATCAAAATTATGAAAACCAAAACCGAATTTTTTAACAAATTAGCGAAAATATATTTTTTATCAAAGTACTGAAATAGCAAACCTTTCCTCTATCATCAAAATTGTTAGTGTAAAGTAATAACAAAATTAGTATATAAACAAACAAAATTTGATGTAAGTCTCTCAGTCTATTTCAATAAAACTCTCAGTCAGTCTAATTAAACATTTAAAACAGTTAAATTATAAATAAAGCACTCTCAATCTAATTAAATATACAAAACAGTTAAATTATAAATAAAGTTTTAGTCAATTTCAATAAAACACGCAGTCTAATTTAAACGGAGATAAACCAGCCGAGCATCCACACAATTTCATCATCTATGTAAGTATACAACATCTCAACCAACCTACTAACACTTATCCAAAAAAGGTTCGAAAGACATTTAAGCTTAATCTACGCACGGCAAAGCGTAGAGGGTGATAAAAAAGTGCGTACGCACATACTCACCCATGACTTACTTGTCTCTTCGAATATCCGAATAGTTTTAATTAACATCGTGCAGAAATCTGCATTCTCCCATTACCAAGTCGAACAAACAATAGTTTCGGTAATAGCCCCCACCAGAGGTAAGCTCGAAACTATTGCATACTTCGATAAAAGACAGATAACGTACCAAACTACAATACACACAATAAATCGACCAAATAAACATACAATAAATCGACACTGTAGGCTAAAGTAGCTAAATATAATAAACATACAAAGATTTACAATCAATAGATACACAATATAGCTAAATATAATACACTTATACAATAAATGGCGCTGTAGAAATCGTCCTGTAGCGATTAGTTAATAAGAACAAAGTTAGGAATAGGCAATAACCTCTAATCCGAAAAATCTGAAAACCGGGAAAAATTACTGTTTCGATAAACACATCAAAAATACAAAAGTGAAAGTGTAAACCACATGAACACGCCAGCATCAGCCGAAGTACCATCAGCAGAAGTAAAACAAGAAACTGCGCAAGAAGAAATAATTAAGAAATCGTCAGAATTACCACACTCACCAATAAAGCAGCAGTCCAACAATCAAGGAATACCGCAAGTTCACAAGACCCACAACAAAAATAAGCCCACAACGGAAGACGAAAAACAGACAACAAAAACAACTGAAAGCAACAAAAGACTAAAACTAAAAGACATAGTAGGAGACATACCAAACATCCCAACAAGACCTTACAAACCAAAAACGACAACAGAAACCACTGACACGCAAACCACAACCCAAAAAGTAATCCAAACGGACACCCACCACAAAGAAGAAATAAAAGACAAAAACCAAAACACGAACATGAACGCACAACAAATACAAAAAGATGTAATCAACTACATCCCAGAATTCAACGGTGAGAACATGGCACAGAACCAAAATGAGTTGAGCAGATTCATAAACTCTGCAGACAACATATACAGCAGCTTAGAAACAAAAGAGCACAAAGAGGTATTCAACAGATGCATAAAACTACGGCTGGCAGGTGAAGCCTACGCGAGGATAAACAAAAGGCAAATAGACAACTATGAAACACTCAAGAAAATATTGGCGGAAATGTACACTAAAGTGAGTAGTCTAGAAGAGCTACAAAAGGGTTTTCTCGAAACAAAACAGAAATACGGAGAGACAGTCCGATGTTTCGGATACAGACTATGCGAGGCACTAGACCAATATAAAAAAGGATATATGAACAAATACAAGCGGAAAGACATAGATAACACCTACACAGAATATCTAAATGATACGGCAATCCAAATATTCAAAAGAGGTCTAAATAACATAATACTCAAAGAAAAGATAGCGACTCACAGAGCAAAAACCGTGGAAGAGATCTTAGACGAAACAGAAACAATAGAACAAATGCTACTTTTAACAATAAATATAGAACCCCAACCACAGGAAATAACACCGAACTCCAGAACACAAACAAACTATCTAACAGACTACACAAGACCACCACCGGTAATATGCAATTACTGCCAGAGGCCGAACCACACATATAATGTATGTAGATCAAGGTTAGCGGCACAACGAAACGCACAGTTCGCAAATCAAGGCACACGCCAACAATTTAACAGTTACGGAAACAACTATAACAAACCGAACACACCGCAAACCACACAAAATAATTTCATACCGAGAACATTCAATAACAATAACGGATACCAAACCCAACCCCAAAACAACTTTACACAATACAGGCAACCTCAACAAAGAAATAACTATGAACCAAAATACTGTTCGCACTGTAAGACAACAACAGGGCATACGTTTAATGAATGTAGGAGCAAATTTTTTAATCAGAAATCATATAACACAAATGACTACCCTCGCCAGAATCATACTCAAAACAACTATCAACATAGACAACCAAACTCGAGTGGATATCCGCAACAGCAACAAAACATTGAACACTTAGAAAAGGAACTTAATAAATTAAGAATAAATCAAATCATACCCCAGCAACAAAATTCGACTCATCCACATCTACAAACAATCCAACATGAATCGGAAAACTCCAACGGATCCAACCAGCAGTAGGAGAGCCGCCGCAGTTGGGTCCCACTACAAATAATAAACTACCACAGAAAAGCAATCAAATGGAACATGAAAACTATACTCTCCAAATGGGATGCATTCCAGAAACGTATCTAAATTTCGCAAAAGCAAAGGGTCCAGACACCCAAATTCAAATCAATCAAAAGGGTCCAGACACCCAAATTCAAATCAATCAAAAGGGTCCAGACACCCAAAATCAAAATAATCAAAAGGGTCCAGACACCCAAAATCAAAATAATCAAAAGGGTCCAGACACCCAAAATCAAAATAATCAAAAGGGTCCAGACACCCAAAATCAAAATAATCAAAAGGGTCCAAGCACCCAGAAACAAGCGAAACAAAATAATTTAGTTATAAGAAATCAAAAAGAACGGAAAATAATTTCAAATGTAGCAAAGAAACAAAAGGAGAATGATGTGAAAGGAAACTCGTCGCAGAACGAGGCATTTTCCACACATATAATTCAAATTTTATCATTATTGAGAATAATGTTCTTGCACATAAAATTAATTTTCATTCAAAAGCAAAATATTTTTACAAAACTAATATCAAACAAATTAGAGATAAACAACAAAATTGCGAAAACAAAATTTAAGGAAACAGTAGAATTAATATACAACAAAATCAAAGGAAAACATAAGGTGAAATTCAAACATCGGATAAAATTAATCAACACCAGAACAAATCAAACAGATAACAATCAAACATATAACTTGGAAAAACTCTTTGAAATACAGCCTCCAAACACTCAAAAAAAGATAAACCTAGCATCAAATTACAAGATAAATAGAGACACTATATCACCTAAAGTTGGTAACAAACAACCAAAATTACTATTGGATTCAGGAGCAGATGTGTCACTTATAAAAGAAGATTTAATCGAAAACTACAATGTGGACATAACAGATACAGTAAATTTAACAGGAATAGGTAAAGGAGTAGTCACAACCAAAGGAACAATCATATTAGAACTAAAATTGAACGATAATTTAACAGTCAAACACAAATTCCATAAAGTTTCAAACCAATTCCAAATTATAGAAGACGGTATAATAGGTAGAGATTTCTTTGACAAATTTAAAGTGGATATACTATATAGTACCAATCAGTTAAAATTAGGATCAAACCTTATAAGTTTCTCAAATCTTACAAAAAACACAGTCGAACTACCTGCACGTAGCGAAACTGTGGTAGAAATCCAAACGCATACGAACCAATTATGCATATGTTCAGCTAGCGAAATTCAGACTGGAATATTCATTCCTCACATGCTCCTACAACGAAAAAACTACAAAGCTAGAATCATAATAGCAAACACATTATCGCACAATACAAAAATACAAAATTTTCAACCAGAAATAGATATAATCACTGAATACCCAATCGATAATGCTACACAACGCAAAGAAAATGACCGTATAGAAACCATAGTACAAACAATAACAGAAAATCTGGACAAATCAAATAACGTAGAAGAAAACATGACCGTACTAGATCTCTGTCTCAAATATCAGGATATATTTTATATTGAAGGCGACAAATTAACAAGCGTAAAAGGCGTACAACATGATATAAACCTATATACAGACTCCAAACCTATCCATATGCAAAGATACAGACTTCCTCAAATACAAAAGAATGAAATCAATAAACAAGTAGCAGGTATGTTAGCAGAAGGCAAGATTCAGCCAAGTATAAGTCCTTTTAGCAGTCCATTATTAGCAGTACCTAAAAAACCTGACAAAGATGGAATACCGAAATGGCGAGTAGTTGTAGACTTCAGAAAATTGAATGAAATCACAATTGGTGATTCATTCCCACTTCCAAATATTAATGACATCCTTGACCAACTAGGTCACGCACAATATTTTTCAACATTAGATATGGCCAGTGGATACCATCAGATCGAAATGAATCCAAAAGACTCCTACAAAACAGCCTTCAGCACGGACTATGGCCACTTCGAATTCACACGAATGCCATTTGGTTTAAAGAACTCTCAGGCGACATTTCAAAGAATGATAAACAACATTCTACGCGGGTTCCAAGGTTTAAAGGGATTCGTATACCTTGATGATGTCATTATTTACGGGAAAAATTTAAATGACCATAATACCAAGTTAACGGAAGTTTTCAATATTTGCAGAGAAAATAATCTTAAACTCCAATGCACAAAGTGCAAATTCCTAAGAAAAGAAATAACATTCCTGGGACATTTAATAACCCCAGAGGGTATCAAACCAAATCCTACCACTACCCAAGCCGTACAAGACTTCCCAACTCCACGAAATATTAAAGAAACCCAGTCATTTTTAGGATTAGCAAATTATTACAGACGTTTCATTCCTAGATTTTCGGAAATTGCCGAACCATTATCCAAACTCACACGGAAAGGCACGATATTTAACTTTTCAGAAGACTGTGAAAAAGCATTATTCTCATTAAAAAATAGTTTAATTAACCCCCCAATCCTTAAGTACCCAGATATGACACGCCCGTTTACGTTAACTACTGATGCTAGTGACTATAGTTTAGGTGCGGTATTATCACAAATTTACCAATCCGGAGAATTCCCAATAGCCTACGCAAGTAGAGCACTCGGTAAATCAGAAAGGAACTATTCCACTATTGAAAAGGAGATGTTAGCTATCTATTGGGCGGTAAATAACTTCAGGCCTTACCTCTACGGTAGGAAATTCACTATTATAACAGATCATAAACCCCTTACCGGAAATTTAACCAAGATACCTAATCGAATTCTAAAATGGAATTTGAAATTATCGGAATACAATTTTGAAATCGTTCATAAGTCGGGTAAACTAAACACCAATGCTGACGCATTAAGCAGAATTAAACACAAAGAGATTAAAGTATTAACAAGAGCACAAGATAAAGCATTAAAAGAAAAAACAGAAACACTCCAAAATATTAATCAAGACATTCCAATTGAAAACATTAATCAAAAATCGATAAACAATAAAATAGAAGTAGTTCATGACGTAAAGAAAAGACAACAAATATTATCGGAATATCATAACTTACCACTAGGAGGTCATGCAGGCACATGGCGGACATACAAGCGAATTAAAATGTTATACTACTGGCCAAAAATGTTATTAGATATAAATAGGCACATCCGCAAATGCTATGAATGCAAAAGAAACAAATGCCACCGGCAAACACGAGCCCCACTTCAAATCACTTCCACATCTGAGTACCCATTCCAAAGAGTAGCATTTGACATCGTAGGTCCCCTACCCAAAACTGAAAAATCAAACGTCTACCTTCTCACATTCCAAGACGACTTGTCTAAATTTTCGGGAGCAATCCCAATTCCCAACCAAGAAGCCAACACAGTAGCAAAAGCCCTATGCGAGCAGTATATCACCAAATACGGTATTCCCCAAAAAATCCTGACAGATCAAGGCAGCAACTTCATGAGCAAATCTTTTAATGAAGTGTGCAAATTATTAAAACTTAAACACATCACCACAACAGCATACCACCCTCAAACAAACGGAGCTCTCGAAAAGTCCCATAACACATTGAAGGAATATCTCAGAACCTTTACAGATATCGATAAACAAAATTGGGACGAAATGTGCCACTATGCAATATTTGTGTATAATACTACACCTCACTGTTCAACAAACTACACACCTCATGAACTAGTATATGGAAGACCAGCTCTCATTCCAAGCGCTGTCAAAAAAGACCCAGAACCTGTCTACAATTTCGACAATTACGTCACGGAACTCAAATCAAGACTCAGACTCGCACACGCCATTGCCAGAGAAAAAATAAACAGAAAAGCAAACCCGAGGCAACAACGTTTGAAAAAATAATCTAAAATAATGAAAAACGCTTTTTCCCTCATGTATAAATCACTACTAACAAACATAAGAGAACAAGAAAACATAATTCGGCATTAAACTAATTCAAAATTAAACTAACACAAATTAAAATAAGACACCTAGGTAATAACTAAACATAGAAAGAACATTAAAATCATAGTACATAAGAAAACCAATAAAAAAAAAAAAAAAATATATAAGCAAAAATATAACCTAAATTCAATTACTCATGACTAAAAAGAAATAAATTGCAAAATTACATCATAAATTCGTAGACTCAATAAAACAATCCATATTTTTTTTATAAAGCACAAAAAATTTTTTCCTTTTAAAAAAAAAAAAAAAAAAAATCAAAAGTAACAACACTAATGTACAAGAATAAACAAAGCTAATGCATAAATACAAATTAGAGTAAGAAAAACTAACCTAATAATAATATAAAAATGGAGACAGACCTCAAACACAGAAACAACAACGGAAGCAACGACATCGGTAGAAAGAGAAAGAGGAAGAACAGACGCGAGCATCTTGATGAAAAAAAAAAAAAAAAAGACAACAACAACAGGACAACAGAACATCAGAGCCTAATCTAAACAAGATAGGTGAATCTGAAACAAAGTTTCAGATGAATAATTCTGCAACTCGCAAAACCCAACATAACAACAGACGCAAAAGAACACAGAAACTAAACGATAATGGAACAGAACAACGCACCACCGACATACTACTATGCACCCTCAGAAACTAAACACAGGGAAAACCAGACCCTATAGTAAATAAATAAATAAACAAATAAATAAAAAATCAAAACACAATAAACAAAAAATGAACAACTTAAAAATGACATGACGTAGAAAACAAGAAAAACAAGACCCCATAATAAGCAAATAAAAAATAATAACAATAATAATGAAAATAGCAAACATAAAATAACGTCATAACGACTACAACAGCACCTTAATAATGACATGTTCTAATAAACAAAAAATAAATAAATAAATAAAAATATAGCACAATAATGAAAAACATCGATAATATTAATAAAAATAACAAAAAAAAGAAAATAAAACATTCTGAGACATTATCAAAAGCCATGACCAATACCATTCAACGAAAAACAGTTACCCATCCGACGCAGATGGGAGATCAGGACAAATATCATCCACTAAGAACACCTCGAAAGATGTCAACTACAAAACGTTTAACTCAATATGCAGAATAAACAATAGACGACAACAAGAAAAACTACAGAGAAACCAACACAAACAGAAAATGATGTCTAACAACCAAACCAAAATTTCCAGACTCCAATTACAAATAATAATTAAATTACTAACAATAGAATTAAACTAAAAATTGCTCAACAAATAAACCTAGATATAAGCACACAACTATATCATACGATAAATGAAAATTCCCTTCTGAAATTTTCACTCCCCAAAAGAGGAAGGTATGTTGTATATCCGACCTTGAATTAACACAATTTTTATCCCATATTAAAAACAAAACGTAATAGTAATCATTCTTTACACATTCCATATAAGAATCCCCAACAACAAAAAAAAGACAAATTAGCGTAATAACATTCTTTCGATAAAACTAAAACAACAACACGAAATTGTACAGAAAAATTATGAATAAACAAACCAAAATGTATACATATAAATTAAACTTGAATACAAAACCAAACATTTAGGCGAATATTACAGTTGAGCGATTCCAATATAAAATGTATAAATAAAATAAAATTTAAATATGCAAGTTAGCAAAATAAAATATAGAACATTATAATACGCTGAATTACACAAACAAAACCATAACACACTGAATTACACAAACAAAACCATAATACATTAAATTACAAGACATTGAATTACACCGACAAAATATAAAAATTGCTGAAACAATTATTCTAACACATCAAAATTATGAAAACCAAAACCGAATTTTTTAACAAATTAGCGAAAATATATTTTTTATCAAAGTACTGAAATAGCAAACCTTTCCTCTATCATCAAAATTGTTAGTGTAAAGTAATAACAAAATTAGTATATAAACAAACAAAATTTGATGTAAGTCTCTCAGTCTATTTCAATAAAACTCTCAGTCAGTCTAATTAAACATTTAAAACAGTTAAATTATAAATAAAGCACTCTCAATCTAATTAAATATACAAAACAGTTAAATTATAAATAAAGTTTTAGTCAATTTCAATAAAACACGCAGTCTAATTTAAACGGAGATAAACCAGCCGAGCATCCACACAATTTCATCATCTATGTAAGTATACAACATCTCAACCAACCTACTAACACTTATCCAAAAAAGGTTCGAAAGACATTTAAGCTTAATCTACGCACGGCAAAGCGTAGAGGGTGATAAAAAAGTGCGTACGCACATACTCACCCATGACTTACTTGTCTCTTCGAATATCCGAATAGTTTTAATTAACATCGTGCAGAAATCTGCATTCTCCCATTACCAAGTCGAACAAACAATAGTTTCGGTAATAGCCCCCACCAGAGGTAAGCTCGAAACTATTGCATACTTCGATAAAAGACAGATAACGTACCAAACTACAATACACACAATAAATCGACCAAATAAACATACAATAAATCGACACTGTAGGCTAAAGTAGCTAAATATAATAAACATACAAAGATTTACAATCAATAGATACACAATATAGCTAAATATAATACACCTTATACAATAGCATCTTAGGATTTTTAAAATTTCTTGTTATTCACTGCGAATGTAAAACTACTAAAATATTAAGAATCGGTAAGACGTACAGCAATAAAAAATGATATTTATCCTCTCCGTTTGGAAATGGCTAATGGCCCATTTGATACAATATACATAAAACAACTAATTTAAGTTAGTTGCATCTTACTACCAATTCTAGAATTTTGAAGATTTCTTGTTATCCCTTCGCGAATGGAAAACTACTCAAATGTTATAAATCGGTATAACGTACAGCAACAAAAAATGATATTCAACTACTCCGGTTGGAAAGGGCATATGGTTCATTTGATACACTAAATTTAAAGCTGCTAGTTTAACTCAGTCGCATCTTACAACAAACTCTAGGATTTTTTAGATTTCTATTATTTAAAAACTACTGAAACAATAGGAATCGGTATGACGTCAACAACAAAAAATGATATTCATCCCATCCGTTGGGAATTGGCACACGACTGATTTGATATTCCGTGTAAAATTTCTTGTTATTCAAATTGGCCTTATATTCATTATCAAAACAACAATAACAATAATTTTATCATCGCCAAGCAATTTTACTGTTACCTTAAGGACAAATTGATTAAGTTCATCTTAACAAATCGTCACCTCAGTATTACAATGATTTAAATGCATTTTCGCCATTTTTGAGTTAACAATGCCACCTTACTTAAAAAAACGAGATCTTTCGATTGGTAGTTTCAAAATTTTGATAACTGCTTCTATTGCAAAGATATCAGTATGCCAAATGTTACATTTGCATAATGCATAACAAAAAGTAAATATTTAAATGTTACTTATGCGTTTATATTGAAATAACATAATTTTGTACTAATATTTTCGTATCAATTTATAAATGCTTAAGTGTGACATAGATACAATTCCATTTGATCATGATAATATATGCAACTCAAGAATTCCGAATAAGTATGTTACTTACATACAATTTACCGCCGACTTGGAGATAAACCATGAAATTAAATTCAGAATTTATATGTAACTTACATACAATTAACTATCGAACTAAGCATAAATGCAAAATACGAATTCAAAATTTAAGTGTTACTTACATAAATTAATGCACGACTTGGGCATAAATGCAAAATTTGCACTCAGAATTTGAATGTAGTTGACCTAAGGATAAACGCAAAATTTAAATACAGAATAAAAGTGTTATATAAATACAATAATTATTATCATCGAGGCATAATGCAAAGTATCAGTTTAAGAATTTAAATGTTATATATACAATATACTAGCATATAAATCATAATCTGAGGAAAATCGTTCAGAATTTAAATGATACTTAAATACAACTTATCTTCATTTAAGTCATACAAACAAAAAGCAATATCAGAATCTAAATGTTACATACATACAATTTTTTTTTAAACTGATACATCTGCATTGAAAAAAAGAAACATTTAACTGTTACATGCATACTACTTTAAAAACCGTTGGGATAAATTTTTGATTTTAGTATAAATAGGAATGTCACAAAACACATTTTGTCATTTTTACTAAAAACATAGAAGGAAGAATATCGCAAAATGAGCTGCAGGTGAGGAATTTTAACATAAAGTTTAGAGGCTTAACCGTACATTTGTAATAAACGATATTTTATTTTATACAGTTCATCACCAGTACCTGAACTAGCAGAAGACATTTTAAATGCAATGAAAGGTATTTTATCCGACGATGAAAATAGCTGTAATACACAGAATGGTATACCCTACAATTCACATTACCGTTTTATTTATTAACATATTTATTAACTATCACACTTTTATGTATATAGAAATTATTTCAGGTGTTCAAATGTCGCCCAGTATTGCAAATAGTAAAATAAATTTGCTAGCCAAAGCCAACATAGATGCAGCTCCATTACAAAGGTAACCAACGAAAATTATTATTTAGTCCCCAGTATAAAATTAATCTCTATTATTTTGCAGCAAAGCTATGGATATTGAACTTACATACGATGTTCAAGTGCAACTCAATAATGAAAATTGTGAAACAAGTTTGCTAAACAATATTAATCCAGCTCCATTTCAAAGGTAAGCAACGAAAATTATTATAATATAATTTTGTTAGTCCCCATTATACGATTAATCTTAATTATTTTTTGCAGCTAAACCGTTATGTTCGACTTTGATTCAGATGATTCTTTAGCTGACCCGAATTATGAAACAACGTTTGATTCGGAGTGCAGTGATGAAACACCAGTTTCAAAAAAATCAATAAATTATGAAATCAAACGTAAGAAAAGAGTAAACGAGAAGCCTCATAAAATCACGTCGACATTGACTATAAATCTAGAAAATCCGGCTACTCCAACGAATCGTGAACTAAATCAAAATACTCCTCCGTCACGTAAGAGAAAAAAAAACGAATCTCTGTGGAAATGCAACGTACGTTGGGTTTGTCGTCAAAAAGGTCAATCCTATATTGATATTCTAGGAAATGCGCATGCTGCTAAATCAGTTAAACTTGTAAAGTGTTCCTGCACGTTTAGATGTTGCAGTAAATTTGACGAAACTGAACGGCAATTGTTGCATGAAGCGTTTTGGAGACTTGACGATAAAGCAAAAAATCACTATTACGCGCAGTTTGTGCAAAGAACGCCGGTCAAGAGGAAAACTAAAAAACATCCTGTTAAGAAACGCGAATTCTCTTATTGTTACTTTTTTAAGTTACACGATGAGTTAATAAGAGTTTGCCAAGCTTTCTTTTTAAAAACGTTGGATATAAGTTCAAGACGAATCCAATGGTTTTTTGCCAATAAGTTTAATGAAGTGACCGGTGTTGCAACATCTCCTACGAAAGGGAAGCACATTAAAAAAAAGATCCCAAATAATAAATTAGACGAAGTTAGAAATCATATTAAAAGTTTTCCTCGCATGGAATCACATTACTGTCGAGAAAACACTCAAAAGGAGTATTTAGGTAGTAACCTAAGTATACAAAAAATGTACAATTTAAATAAGGAATCATGCGAGGGAACTCCAGTAAAAAGCCACATGTATTCTAAAATTTTTAATGAAGAGTTTAATTGTGCATTCCATTTGCCTAAGAAAGACCAGTGCCATCTGTGCGCACAATTTAAAAATAAACCTAATTTAAATGATGCAGAACAGACTAAATTCAGTCTACATGAAAATAATCAGATTCATGCAAAATCTGAGAGAGATAAAGATAGGAAAAATAAAGATGAAAACACGGCAATAATTACCTACGATCTAGAGAACGTATTCGCTCTGCCGAAAGCACAAATATCAAATTTTTATCACAAAAGAAAATTTGCCGTATATAATTTGACCGGGCATTGTAATCTAAATAAAACTACGTACTGCAGTCTGTGGACAGAAGCACAAAGTGGGAGAGCTGGAAATGATATTTCCAGTGCACTCTATAAGATTTTAAAAACCGTTGTCCAAGATCTCCAAACAATTAACAAAATAGTATTTTGGTCAGATAGTTGTGTGGCACAAAATAAAAACAGAGTAAATACCACTATGATTTTGAAATTTCTTCAGGAGAATCCAAAAATAGAAGCTATAATACATAAATATTCGGAGCCGGGGCATAGTCAGCTACAGGAGATAGATTCTGTGCATAGTGCCATAGAAAGACATTTGCGAGGGGTTACAATTTACAGCCCAGTGACGTTATTGCAGCAATTAAAAAAAATAAACTATGACAGAGTCCATTTAAAAATTATGCAGTTGAAGGATGTTGATTTTTATAATTTTAATTTAGCATCTAAAATATTTACCAATATGTTGCCGTTTTTAAAAGCTAGAATTATTCAATACAAATCTGAAGATTTGGGAGCCGTTGATTATAAATGCACGTTATCTGCCACAGAACCATTCACAAATATAAAATTGTTCAAAAACTGTAAAAACAATATCCCGAAAATAGTGGTAAAACCGTTAAAATTCAATTGGGCAGTTAGTGAGGAAAAGAAGAAGGACATTAAATCAATGATGAGATATATGGATAAAGTCGATGTCGACTACTACAACGCTGTACTAAATAAACAAAATGATCTGGATCAGCTAAAAAATGTGATTCCATAACCTAGAAGAGCTTTAACGAAAGGTATTACTCCACGAAGTAATAAAACAAAAAAATAATCCAAATTTAAACCTTTTCTAAAATTAATTTGAATTTAGAATTGTAATACTTTGTTACATGATTTGTCTCTGTTATTTATTTGAAGTCTGAGCTATTATTTTTGAAATATCTTGTTGGTTGTGAACCTGTAACGTTGAATTCCTTTAGTTTATATTATTATTTCTTGTCCAAATAGGGGTGAAAATAAAATCATATTTTTTTGTGATTTACCAAAGAACTCCAAAATTTTTTAATTTTAAGTTGTTATGCAATGATGAATTTTTATATAAATTGTTATTTTTATATCGTTAATTAAATAAAAATTAAAAATAATAATAATTAAAGTTGACTATTTTTAATTAATTTTCTATGGAAGCATGACTTATTCACAAATTAGAATTCAGTTTTTAAATGATACATAAGCAACTGAAATTTTTTGTAAAAGTGTTATATACAATACAAATTCAAAAAATCTGAAAAAATTTTATGTCACATATGCATTTTGAAAAAAATTCTAATCCAATTTTCGGAAAAACTATAGTTCTAAACAGAAAACTTTTTGGATGTAAAAGTCAGGGTATTGGATACTTCCAAATGACTCAAAAAAATATATTAAAAAGTTTATAGGTGTCAAATTATAATCACTTAAACTATAAATGCATTTATCTCCAATTTACCTTTTTTGTTGTTTAAAACACTTAAATACTGGGGTGACGAAATGTTATTTTTAAATTTTTTTAATGTTCCGTTTTTGTAAACAATTGAGGAGCATACTAATTACATAATTGGTTCACAAATATTTTACTTTTCGGAGGAGAAGCAAACATCATTATTTAAGTAATTCCATAAATAATTGTATTTCTATTTATTATCAAAAAATATTACAAAATTTCGTTTATAAACCAGTCTTTAACAATTTTTCATTTTAAATTAATTTTTATCAAAACTAAAAACTATTTTATCGTAATAATAATAAATATTGTTCACTTTATAATTAACTGCCTGATGCTCTGCCGCGTGCATAAAAATCATGTAAATTTAATTGTGCTAGATAATATTTTCGAATACATCAGGATACTTACATAAATTGATGGACGAGTTAGTGTTGTAATAATCTTCAGAGTAATAAGTCGTAGTATAGTTTGGAGCTGTTGAATCGGGATCGTCAGATGATTGAGGATAGACAAAGCTGTAAATTGAAAAATATAAATTTCTTAGGTTCAATGAATGTTGCGTGCTTAAATTACTTGGCTGTTATATGCGGTTCAGCGTATAAATGTTCAGATAGTGGGCGGCGACCATTTGTGTGCTCGGTGATGTTAGAAGCCGCATAATTCATTATTGGTGGAGTTGATTGTGAATGTACGATATCATAAGCATATATAGGTTTATCAACTAAATTGCTTCGATCATAAACTTCAGTTCGTACTGACGGATAAAGAGGTGATAACTGTCGACTTTTTGTTGCACCATACGAAAGAATTATACCGAACACAATACACACGAAAAAAATGATTATTATGCCTGCGTACAATGGCCAATCAGTTTCCGAGAGGTTACGATCAATTCGACATGTACCACCACGACACGATATTGTTTGTTCATCCTTGCCCGTACACACAACACTCTCCGTATATTCATCATAGTTTTCCAAATTTATATCTCCAGTTAAGCATGTTCGTCGCCTTGTTTGTACACAATTAAATCCACAATTTGTCCATTCCGACCAATTCGACCACTTAGCCGTGGCACATACAACACAATCGAAAGTTTTTTGTATATTAGGCCCCAAACACTGGGCACCACCATTCATTGGCACGGGATTCGTACACATACGTGTTCTTTTTTTTCCACTTGACTTTTTCTCTTCACACTGACAATCAATCCATTCACTCCACGGTGACCATCCACCATTTGTGTATACAAGTAATGTGGCAATTTCGGATATTTTACGACCGGCAATATTTTCAGCGACACACGAATAATTACCAATGTCGTGTAAATTTACTTGTGGTATTATAATGCGATTACTATCGTCGCTTAACTGAATCGCTGATGAAATGATTGGTAAATTTTTACCATCTTTCAACCAGGTAATTATGGACAGTGGCAGTCCAATTGGTGGTATGCAGTAGAATTCCGCTCGATTACCAAGCTCAATTTTTAAGGATTTTGGTGATTGTAGAAATTGCTTTTTTAAATCTTTGAAATAAAGAAAAATAAGATGTTAAAGTTAAACTATTTAAAGTGGTCGTAAGTATAACCTTCTAAAAATATTTTTAAATATGCCAACTGCCACAAAATATGCCAGCTACTTAATTACACTAATTTTAAAAATATTTTTAAAATATTTGGTTCAAAAAAACAGTGTCAAAGTTCAATTACAGGGAGAACCATAAATAAATAATTTTGGCTATTAATTTAAAATTTGAGTTAAATGTTGACTCGAATTTAAAGTCGCTTCTTAGGAGGAAATTGTACAATAATTGTACAATTTCCTCAAACCACAAACTCTGGTCACTGGAGACTAATGTACATTTTTTCAGTTTGATTATTGAAACCGCCGAATGCTGCGTGAATCGAAAACTGCATAATTAAAAAAAAAAAAAAAATTGGGAAAGAGTTGCTCTTAATCTAAGTATCGAAGAAAACTATTATGGATTTACATACAAATAAGTTTTTGTGATTTACCCCGCACAAACGTAATCACTTTTTTTTACATTTCTTAAACAAAGTTATCGACAAATTAAAAAAACAGGCTTTATAAAATCTTCGAGTCAATAATCACTTCCACGGATTCAATAATCCTGCTTATTATTATTCTATATCCAGTTAATGTAAGTCGAGTTGCTGTAAATTTTTTTCTACCTACATGCCACTTCAACTCGTGCCGGTTGACTTTTGATGTTACCATGCGGTGATACTGCATAGCATTCACATTGAAAAACATCTTGGCCAAAGTACTCTTCAATTAAATCCTTTGTAATTTCGCTTTGTATCTCAATGTATTTTACTGCACTTTGGGGATCAACATGACTATCGTAATTTAAAATTTCCGGTACAATATTACCGCTGCATTTGAATTTCAACTCGAGTGCATTATACGCTTTACACGTTAACAAAACATTTTTACTTTTAACAATATAATTGATTGAATTTGGTTCCTCCACAAAAATGGGCAACGGATTATTAAATCCGCTTCGTGACGAATCAAATGGCTCATTATAATTTTCGTCGAAATATTCATTTGACTCATTAATAGCTGAATCGTCATCGTCATAAGATTCTGATGTCAACGATGCTGTAGTAAGAGTTGATGTTGACAAGTAATTATTTTCCGTTGATTCATTTGTTGATGTAAAATTAATGACTATGAAAATTATCATAATTTTCCAATTATGATGATTCATATTTCAATTTTTTTTTTTTTTGTAATTTTCACTTTTCACTTTAATTTACATATTTCATTATTTTTTTACACTATGTATAGAAACATCACAGAGGCGAGAAATAATTTCTGTGATGTTTTGTTTGTGTTCAATTACAGAGATTACCACCCACAAATTATATACATATATTGCCAGTTGTCACACAAAAAAAAAATTACAAAAATTGGTAATTAATACAATAAAATTCACTGAACTGGATGTTACTCAAAAATTATAGTCAAGCCTAGCACGTGTTCAAAAAATTGTAATTTAATTTCGATTAAGGGCTGTTGTATTAAATTTAAAATTCAAAATAAAAACACCGACTTGTATCCACATTGCTAAGAGTATCACAATAAACTAAATTGAATAGCGGAATATATTTTCCCAATAACCCTCTAAGGACATGAAATACACAAATACATTCGCATGAAAAGGGAAAATGTGAAAAATCATAGTGAGAAACTGAGAGCAATGTTCATAATCGTTGGTGTGAGGAAATTACTTCTCTGTCACGACACTATCACGCTATAAGTTTTTGTTTGTCCTGTGAAAATACGATTCCTTATCACGATTCTATTTAAAAATAAATAAAACACATTTCTTGTATGTATACCCTTCGTCTGTGTTATGTACCGCACCAGTAGTTGTGATCTGATAATTCAATATTTGATCTTATCCTGAATGTATATAGGGAAAATATATTCAATTTAATCCAGCTCGACTGAGTGCGGGAGAGTCATCACTGGGGTATAATCTTGAGACAATTTTTAACAATAAAAAATAAGAAGAAAATTGTCATAAAAAAAGGAAAAGCGAAAAAATTTCTTATGCTTTATTACACATCCTTCTTCTTTAGAAAATATAAATTTTTTATAGAGCTATACGATTCCGTTTTTTTTTTGTGTGGTTTAATAAAATTTTGTTTAAAGGAACGAAAGCATGGAATAAAATGTAATTCAAAGTGATTTATCTAATAATAAATATAATTTTCTAACATAGAAAAGGATCACAAGGATTTATTTCAAGCTATTTAATTTTTTATGAATATCTTAAATAAAAAATATAAAAAGAAAAAATATTGTAAAATGGGAAAAATGAATACTCAGCTTTTCCGTTATACTTATGTACGTGTGTGTAAGCAAAGACGACGACAACGCATTGTATTGTTCATTTTAATACCTTTCATATACATTTTTTGAATATTCCTTAGAAATTCCATTACAATAATTATCCTGTATTCCTTGTATTCATTTGTTTTTTGAAGCTATTGTTTTAAAATAATATCCATTTGAATTTTCATTTCAATTAATTTGAAAAGTATGAGCTCATGCCGCACGTATAACTTGCGGTGGAAACATGTGTAATTTTGCAAAGTAGATTTTTGATTAAAAATAAATAAATAACAAAAAAAAATCATGACGAAAAATCAAAATTAAAAAAAGGGAAATTTTACGTTTTAAAACAGTAATGAAAAATCCTTCTCTAGAATTTAATGTGTTTCTCGGTGCATTCCTTTGTTATGTGTTGAAGATAATTGACAGTTTGGTTGAATTAATACGTCGGATGTGATGAGCAGGAAGGGTGAAGTGTGAAAATGATTGAAACGTGTTTGAATTTTTTTGTAGCGCGGAGGGCTACTTAGGTATATATTAATATAAAAACCGTATTTAGGGGATCTGTGAAACAAATTTAGGTATTATATTACTTACGTTTTAAACTTAAGATTCTCAAAATAAATAAACAATCAATAATTATTTGTTTATAATGTATAAGAATTTACTACTAAGAAACATTTATTCGGTGACTTCTCATTCACCAACTGTTGGCAACATGACTCATCAGTATCGAGAAGTGGGATTGCAGTGGAGTTAAATTTTCATTAAAAACGGCATAATCTTAAGGAACGCTGTGTACATAATTAATTATTTTGATGATTTTTTTCATTATCTTCTTGATGAATTCTACATTACGGTTTCAAAAAGTTATTCCACAGAAAGCTTTTTTCAACGTTATTTTAAAAAAAACATCAAAAAACTTGGAAAACGAATATCTATTCTTTAAGATGTTACATATTAGATATTTCACGTGGAAGTCATTTAACGGGAGTTTTTGAGTTCACTGATTTTGAAAATTCAAGACGTCGGAACCAAACTAGCGACTACAAAAGGGAGAAACCCTAAATATTGATAATTTTAAATGTATAGCTAAATTAGTTTACTGTGGGACTCTTGAAGTTGTTAAATCCGTGGATTATTAAACGTTAGTTAGCTCCGTTTAAGAACTATAAAAATATATACCAATTTGTTGGCATATAACTTTATTGATTTTATTTATATTAATTAAATACATTTTGAGTAAACCTATACCGAAACGATTTGGGTACCTTTGGGTCCCATCTTAAATTAAGGACGAATTAGTCTAGTATAAGCATGAGTCACGGTTGCTTTAAAGCAGGTGTAAGTAACTTAACCAACGAGACTTTACATGTGATTGTTTAACATGCGACTTCATCCGTAAGCGTTCTAATCAACTCATATTGCCTATATGTTTTACATAAAACATGCTGTTTGTTTCTTTCGATAAACTTTAATGAGACTGGGCTTTGGCTCAAAATAGAGTTCACCATAAGCTATTTAAACTAATCAGTAAATATAATTAAATTTAATTAATTAATTAACTTAAATTAAATAAATCTAGTAGCAGGTGCCCTCCGAAGTTTTCCTAAGGATAGCCGATGTACTTGATGCCTGTGAAGTTTTTACTAAATTTTACTAATCATTTTTTAGTTCTGATTTAGTAAAAACTTCACTGGGGTATATAGCAATGTGAAATTTTTTCTAAATTAATACTAAACTGAAACACATGCTATTTAAATAATGAAATTTAGGGGAATCAAGAATTTTTAAGTTATTCATGAATCTAAATCTCAGGTTGATATTCAGCTAGCCTAACGACTCTAAATTTGATTGACATTTTTTTAAAAAAATATTATGATCTTGAAAACTGCGAAAATAAAAAGTAAAAATAAAATTGAATTCCTTAGTTATTTCGTAATTGCGGAATAACGAAAATTTATCTATATCTTTTAATTTACTAACTAAATAAATTGAACGAGATTTTTCATAATCTAAAGATGATAGGTGATGTATCTACAATTCAATAAATAAATGAATAATTTCAAAGAGAACTTTCTTTGTCAAAAGAGCTGAAAATTTGCTTTTACCGTTGTTCAACATAATAATGTTCAAGTAAAATTTAAATTAAATTTTGCCAGTTGGCCATCGATCTCATTATGATTTTCTGTTAGCCTATAGGTTCATCATTATTTATGCAAATTTTTAGAACATCGTCATGGATTTTGCTACCCCTTTCCAATATAAGAGCTGAACATTGGCTTTTACCGTTGTTCAACATAATAATGTTCAAGTAAAATTTAAATTAAATTTTGCCAGTTGGCCATCGATCTCAATATGATTTTCTGTTAGCCTATAGGTTCATCATTATTTATGCAAATTTTTAGAACATCGTCATGGATTTTGCTACCCCTCTCCAATATAAGAGCTGAAAATTTTCTTCTACCGTTCAACTTAATAATGTTCAAGTAAAATTTAAATTAAATTTTGCCAGTTTGTAACAAATGTTTTGATGAAAATTTATATTCGCGTAGTTGCAATTATACGCACACACAGCCTGAGTGTTAATGACGTCATGGGATGATAAGTCATACACTAATTTGAATATAATTGCATTAGTAAATTTGCATGTAAAAATAATAGGAGAGTATGAGATGCAATTATACATTCAGATGTATTGGTATAATAGACAAATTTTTCTTCTCTTCTGCTACATATATGCAATTATAATTCGAAATATAAGTGGTGGAATGCTGTCTATGTAATTAAATTCTGGATAACTGACCTATCCTTATCTGCTCTGTTGTAGCGTTTTGTATGGTTTATCTGTATTGATCATGTACATAAATCGTAACTTATACGATTGGTATTATCGGCAAGTGAAACTTTCGTGCGTGTGTGTATGTAGAGTAGTAGCTGACCACAAATTTGCATACATTCACTCTTAAGTATGAAAATAAAATAATTTAACACTGCATAGATCAGTTTGCAAAGAAAATCCGTAGAACAAACATTAAAACCAATTTATAACTTGATACCAGTACAGTTAAAATACTAAGTGCCGTGATCTCGAGAAAATTTAATTAAATCTTCACCTGATTGTGATAAGGTAATGTTATTGCCATAAATTTCAATCAATTTACATATTTATAAAATTGATCATTCCTTATTTCTATTTAAAATGATAAAAGTGATGTGCCCATAGTAAATGTTAGCGGCTGATATATAATACAACCCGTTAAGAACACGCTGTATAACAGGATGTGAATCTTATTATTCGATATAAAAATAAATGGTAATTATACACGATTGGGATAAATTAAGTGCAAATTCTAATTTCTTGCGGTTTTTCTGATTTCTTTTTTTTAAACAGCAAGTTAAACCAAAGATGCAAACTACCTAAACGGATTTATTTTTCTAACGGGAAACCGAGAAGATCACGGGCGGTTTTAAGTGTTTTATTTTTTTTTTTATATACCATATTTTTCTTTCTAACTCTATTTTTTTTTTTTTCTCAATTCACATGTGATTTTTCTATAAATTTATAACATTATTTAACTTTTATGCTTATCCATCTCTGAGGAAAATCAAATTTATATTTATATTAATTTCTTGTGCAATTTAATCCATATATTATTCTTCAATTTACCGTAAATTCTGTAAATTGCAAAGTGCAATTATTTTATTACAAAAATATTCGGTTAATGCATGTAATTGTTGATAGGTAGATTCAAAGCAAAAATTCCATAATACTTAATCCGGGTAAAACCGATTTTCAGCTACACCAATCCAATTGAAGCGCTTCGAGGAGATTGTGGGTAAGTTTAATTTAATTTTCTTGTGATGTGTAATAACATCAATTACAACGTGAATTTTCACTTTAAAATAAACCATCAGTCAACATTCTATATCTCTATAATTTAAAGCATATTCCTTTAGACTTATTTTATCTATTTTCTGTACGAATTTATAATTTGAGTATTTATAAAACCCTGAAAAGGGATAGTTTATTATAAAAGAAATTGTTAATATTTTAAATGAATACAATCTTATTTTCTTAATAATTATATAACACTATGCTTTAACTCATTTTTAATTTTATTGGTTATGAGCTTTCTTACAAATGCTGTTTATAAAAAAAATATTATCATTACACGTAGATATGTCTACAGTGATATGTAATTAGGGGCAAGAGAACCCTCTTTTTTCCACTGGGATCTACCCGAATCAAAGCCGTGTAATGGCTCCTAATTTCACTGTAACAAGTTGACCATCGATCTCATTATGATTTTCTGTTAGCCTATAGGTTCATCATTATTTATGCAAATTTTTAGAACATCGTCATGGATTTTGCTACCCCTTTCCAATATAAGAGCTGAAAATTTTCGTCTACCGTTCAACATAATAATGTTCAAGTAAAATTTAAATTAAATTTTGCCGGTTGGCCAACGATCTCATTATGATTTTCTGTTAGCCTATAGGTTCATCATTATTTATGCAAATTTTTAGAACATCGTCATGGATTTTGCTACCCCTTTCCAATATAAGAGCTGAAAATTGTCTTCTACCGTTCAACTTAATAATGTTCAAGTAAAATTTAAATTAAATTTTGCCAGTTGGCCATCGATCTCATTATGATTTTCTGTTAGCCCATGGGTTCATCATTATTTGTGCAAATTTTTAGAACATCGTCATGGATTTTGCTACCCCTCTCCAATATAAGAGCTGAAAATTTTCTTCTACCGTTCAACTTAATAATGTTCAAGTAAAATTTAAATTAAATTTTGCCGGTTGGCCATCGATCTCATTATGATTTTCTGTTAGCCTATAGGTTCATCATTATTTATGCAAATTTTTAGAACATCGTCATGGATTTTGCTACCCCTTTCCAATATAAGAGCTGAACATTTGCTTCTACCGTTGTATAAATAATGATGAACCTATAGGCTAACAGAAAATCATAATGAGATCGATGGCCAACTGGCAAAATTTAATTTAAATTTTACTTGAACATTATTACGTTGAACGGTTGAAGAAAATTTTCAGCTCTTATATTGGAAAGGGGTAGCAAAATCCATGACGATGTTCTAAAAATTTGCACAAATAATGATGAACCCATAGACTAACAGAAAATCATAATGAGATCGATGGCCAACTGGCAAAATCTAATTTAAGTGCAGTTGTTTTTAAATCATCAAAATATAATTTTCAAGATTAATTTTAATAATTTCATTTATTGATGAAATACCATTGAATGTATGCGTTTGAGTAGTTAATACATTGTGTGATTCCAAACCATTTTTGAACACAATTCTGAAATATGAAAAACTGGAATGAAACTGAACCATTTTCGAACAAACTGAGATAAAATTCGAGATGTTTAATAGAAAAGCAATTCTAAAACGATTTTTAGGTAAAGTTATGGAATATAGAAAACTGGATTGAAAGTAGGCTATTTCTTAAGTAATTATTTGTATTTAGCGCTCTCGATGGTAGAGTATGTAGAACGCTTGCTTTATCATCCGAGGGTTCCGGGTTCAATTTCAGGTGCTTACTAGTATAAGTAATGAATTTCATCGTAATCGATGTAGCCTAATTCTTTTTATAATCTTAAGTGACACTAAAGTTGTACATTACATACTTTCTTTTAAATACCTCATTGACGTATTGAAGAGGGACACAATAATATCGCACATTTATAATAAGGCATACAGATTTATTATTATTATAATTAATTACGCATACATTTCATTTTAGGTTTTCTATCGGTTACTACAACTTAGTTGCAATAAGCGAAAGAAAAGTCATTTTTTTCATTTTTTTGCATTTCACGATTTTCGTAAAGACCTGGAAATAACGATTGATATTTTGTTTGCAAATTAATTTTGTAAGCTATAATTTAACAATACTATAATTCAAAAATTCTTGATAATCTCGTTTTTTCATTGGATAAGGTTTGTCGCCGCAGACATGCTTGTTACCAAAATATCAATCTCATTATGATTTACTTTAGTTCATAGTAAATATAGTGGTAATGTTGAACCCATTGACTAACGGTAAATCATAATGAGATTGATGCCTAACTGGCAAAATTTAATTTAATGTTTTCTGGAAGTTATATGATTTTCAACTAAAGTTAGTAATTTTCACTTCAAGTATCCCAGGGGTTGTAAAATCCAAGAGAATTTTTTAAAAATGTCCACAAATAATGTTGAGCCCATTGGCCATCGGTAAATCGTAATAAGATTGATGCATAACATATAATTTTATATTTCGAGCCTACCAGTAAATTAAGATTTCCAATTTTAATACTAAGATTTCCAAGGTCCACTAGAATTTCCTAAGTTTTTGCAGAGATATACATAACTGAATTTAAACTACTAGTTTTATAGTTAGGATGTAGGTACTTTAATAAATCAATATATATATTTCAGTTTATACTAAATAGTCCATCTAATTTGATTTAGACAAATAAATTGAATATTTATTTTATGATGAGATTATTTAGTAAAAAGTAAAATAGAAGTTTTAAAAAATTATCAATATTAAAGTTTAAATTTGCAAAATTAAGTTTGATAATTCTATTTCTTGATGAAATACCCCTGAATGTATGCATTTGAGTAGCTACTGACGCCATTTTTATTTAGTAAAAATTAGTAAAAACTTCATTCGCGTTGTACTTGTAGTAGTTGAGATTTCGGTTCATTAGGCCATCGCTTAAATGAGGCAAATCTTTGTTTGGTCCAGATATTCCAAAACCGAATCCAATCGAGAATAAAAACGAAACTTGCCGTCAGGATAAATCCGTTTGTCAACAGGGTAAATTAAGGAAGGAATAGGCATTTGTAAACGATAAACATCGAAAAGCAAAAAATATAATATTTTTTTTCAATCAAATTCAATCAAATTGGGGTGTTATTATCTTTTGTCAATGTATCCCATTTAACTCAAATCTGCTGTAATTCAGTAAAATCCTTACCTGAAAAAGCAAATGATTAGAATCAAACTTTAAATATTTAAGTATAACATTCTCGAATAGGACCTTTGAGATTCTCAAACGTTTTGTTACGGCCTCAAAATAATTAATAGATGTCTTGAGCCTGTCTGTGGTCATATATTATTTAGGTTACATTAGTTACGCCTAGCATGCAAGAAAATGTTGAGTTAATAACATGAAAAGTAGATTTTTATTTGATTGCTGATTTGTATATCATACATTAATTTTTGCTAAAACACAGAACGTCTCTGTAAAAAATATTTCTCCAAAATGTTGTCCAAATATTTCTTCAAATAAACAGAAGAAAAACATTCATTTCAAACAATAACTTTATTCACAAATTTTGAGTAAAAAGTTGAAAAAACTGAAACCTCGCGATGTGATCAGAAATTTGGTCCTGAAAATTAACTCAACCCTCAATTCAATCCCTTAATAACCAAACTTCAACTCAATCGCAACGCAATTACCAAATCAAACGATAAACTAACCCTTAACTCAACCACAAATTGAACCCCAAATCAACTTTCAAATTAACACTAAACCTAACCACTAGCTCAATGCTTAACTTCAACGCAACTTAGCTCGAACCAAATCTCAACGCATTCTATACTTAACGGACAAATCAATCCCGGAATCAAACTCCTGGAACCCCTTGCTCAAATCCAACCTAACTTCAATTCTAACCCTATTCAACCCTAAATCGACATCAACTCAACCTTCAACTAATGCTAAACTCAACCATAACTGAACACTAATTCAAACTTCAACTCAACCCAGCAGTCAACGTCCAACTTAAACTCTAGATGAACATGGTTCGAAACCTCAACTACCGATTCAACTCCGAAATAAATCCAACACAAACCCCATCGCTCAATCCCGACTCAGAAACAACTACTTGACAATAACTCAACCCTTAACACACATGGTGTCAGACAATTTATCAATATAATAAATTAATGCTGTTATAGTGCAACGAAAATTATATAAGTTAATTAGTCAACAACTGTCAAAATATAGTATTGACTAAATTATAATTAATAATTCAAGTGAGGAAAATCCAGAACATTCCAACATGGCCACCAACTCGAATAGTGTATCGATGCGCAGCATACACCCACTAATTTTTAATGAAAATATTGCTCGAGACTGGAAGAATTGGATACAAATATTTAAATGGCATTCAGTAGCTACGGGTTTAGAAACTAAAGCTGAGGAAATTCGAATAGCTACATTAATGGCGTCGATTGGATTGGATGCAGTAAATGTGTACAACACGTTTAACCTCACGGATGATGAAAGCAAATCGTATGACGCAATAGTCGCTAAATTCGAGACATATTTTACACCTAAAAGGAATGTAATATATGAAAGATATTCATTTAATAGAATGCAGCAACAAGATGGCGAAACGATAGATAAGTTTGTTACTAAAATCAAGGCTCAAGCAATACTTTGTGAGTATGATACGTTGTGAGCTGATACTCTCGTCCGAGACAAAATTGTGATTGGGATTTTGTCAGATACGGTACGTGAAAAATTACTCTCCGAAGATGGACTCACTTTAGATAGAGCAATAAATATTTGCAAATCTAGTGAAATAGCCTCAAAACAGTTGAAGGACATTAAGGGTGAACATAACATCGATGCATTAGCTAGAAAAAACGTCCTAAAAAAATCGACAACCGATAGCGACGAATTTGATTGTACCAGGTGTAACACGCGTCATGGAAAAAAATCCTGTCCAGCGTATGGTAAAAAGTGTGTAAAGTGCAATAAAAAAGGGCATTTTGCAAAGTCATGTCGGGTTAAAATTGATAAAAGCAATTGTAAAAATAATACCAAGAACAATGCTCGTGCTGATACAGTAAAGTCTAATTCAGATGAAGAAATTGAAATGTTCGTGAATAGTGTGTCCAATGATGATAAAGACTGGACCGAGGTATTAAAAATCACCGACATAAATCTAAAAGTAAAATTAGATACAGGTGCACAGTGTAATGTTTTAAGTAAAAATATTGCAGAAAAATAAAAAGCCAAAGTGAATCGATCAAACACAAAAAGGCTGGTCGCATATAATGAGCAAAAAATAAAGGTTCTTGGCGAAATTACAGTAATGTGTATAACGAAATATAATTCAACACCAAAAGAAGTAGTGTTTCAAATAATAAATGAAAATTTTATGTCAATATTGGGAAAAAAATCTTGTGAAGATTTAGGACTAATTTATCGAGTGCGTAGTGTGTCGAATGATGACGACGAAATTTTCAAAGGACTCGGATGTCTAAAAAATTATAAATATGACATCGATTTAATCGAGAATCCTAAATTCGAAATTAGACCAGCAAGAAGAATATCACATTCCATTAGGGACATTGTTAAACTGGAACTTGATAAAATGGAGAAAATGAAAGTTATCGTAAGGGTCAATAAACCAACACCAGCAGTAAGTCCAATGATTATAGTTCGTAAAAACGAAAAGATCAGAATCTGTATGGATTCGACTGATCTAAATCGCAATATTTTACGACGCCAGTATCCATTAAATACAATTGAAGAAATATCTGCCAGATTAGGTGGGTCAAAATATTTCACACTACTAGATTGTATGCGTGGTTTTTGGCAAATACAGGTTACTGAAAGAACACAAAAATATTTAACGTTTGCTACACCTTGGGGACGTTATGCTTGCTTACGATTGCCATTTGGACTTTCATCAGCACCGGAAGAATTTAGCGAGGCGATGAATAATATACTGAAAAATATAAGCGGAGTAGAAATTTCTATGGATGACATACTTATCCATGCACCTACTAAAGAAAAGTTGGCACAGATTACGGAAGTAGTACTGAGGATATTGAGAGAAGCAGGACTGAAACTAAACAGAGATAAGTGTAAATTCCAAGTTCAAACACTTAAATTCTTGGGTCACGTTATATCACCTGCCGGTCTCTACCCAGATACTGAAAAAATCGAAGCAATTTATAAGTTAAAAATACCACAAAATTTGAAAAAACTTCAGCGAATGTTGGGAATGGTGACCTACTTGAATAAATTTATACCAAATCTATCAAAAATTACCGAACCATTAAGAGAATTGTTGGTAAAGCAAAATGCATGGGTTTAGACGGAACAACATGACAAAGCGGTAGAAAATATTAAGACAGTGTTGTCTACACCTCCAGTACTTCGGTTCTATGATGTCAATAAGGATGTAAAGTTATCTGTGAATAGCAGTTCAAAATCACTAGGATTTGTACTTATGTAGGATAATCAACCGATAGCATACGGAACCAAGGCATTAAGCAATTCTCAGAAAAACTATCCACAAATTGAAAAGGAAGCGTTGGCTATAAGAACCGCCTGTAAAAAATTTCATCAATTTATTTACGGTAAAAAGCTAACTATTGAGACGGATCACAAGCCATTAGAAGTCACTTACAACAGACCAATAGAGGAAGCTCCAGCCAGATTACAACGTATAGTGTTTGATACGCTCCAATATTCGCCTAAGGTGATATATATCAAAGGTACTGATATTCCAATAGCGGATACGTTGAGCAGAGATTGTACACATGATAATGAAGAAATAGACGACGAAGAACTGAAAATTCAAATAATTTTGGCAATGTCCGACAAAGCTATATCCGAATTTGTAGCTACTACTAGAGAAGATCGAGAGCTACAAACACTCATTACATGTATTTTTGGTGGATTTCCGGAAGTAAAACCATATTTTAATTTTCGCCATCAGTTAAGTCATGAGAGTGGTATAGTGTTTAAAGGGGAAAAGGTTGTAGTTCCTCAAAAATTAATCAATAAAATGATCGAAGCGACACATACTGGTCATTGGGGAATAACGAATACAATGCGCAGGGCTCGACAATTGTTATTCTTGATTGGTCAAGCTAAAGATGTCCAAGCATACGTGGAGAAGTGTTCAGTTTGTCAAAAAACTCAACGTTGTAATGACAAAGAATGTATATTACCAAAAATAATACCATATCTTTCCTTTCAAATAGTGAGTACAGATCTATTTATATTTAATGGAAAAGAGTACTTATTGATTGCAGACAACTATTCGGGTTATATGGATTTTAAAAAATTGGAAGTGACTACGAGCGACGAAATAATTAAAACATTAAAGAGTTGGTTTAGTGTTCATGGTATACCGCAGATATTGGAATCGGACAATGGTCCTCAATACAACTCAAAACAGTTTCGGGATTTTGCAACGATCTGGAAATTTGAGCACAGAACTTCTAGTCCAAAATTTCCGAGGTCTAATGGTTTAGCGGAACGAAACGTGCAAACAGCGAAGAATATGCTAAAAAATGTTGTATAGACAAAACTGAAGTTGAACTGGCATTGAGCAAACCAGCCGCACCACTAAAAGCAGGAGATCAGGTTAGGATACAAATCGGACCAAGAGGACGGTCGAACATATCGAAGAAATTCGCATCATCTTAAAAATACTTAAGCAAATATTCAGTGTGATGCCACCATTATCCCAAACTTACCGTCAGCCAATACAGAAAGTCCAGCAGTACCAAATGACAAGCAAAGGTCATTTAATAAAGATAATGTTACACTGAGATCTACTGGTGGACCAATACGAAATGTTCCAGAGCAACATGGGTATAGAACCAGATCTGGTAGAATATCAAAACAACCTATTAGATTGAATTTATAAATATCAATTGTGTATTCTATAAAAAGAGGGATGTAACATAAATATGTAACCTTGCATAGTATACTCATCTTGGTAAATAGAAACCTAGTATGTATAGAAAACCTTGTTATATTCAATAAAAAATTAAAGCGCATCACTCTTGTGCTAACCTTAAAACGTATCTAATACTTTTATCATTATCTAACTATAACCGGTATAATTATCATATTACAATAACTATTCTAAAATTAATTAAGTATAAATTTAATTCTCTAAAATAAATTACGGATTAATCTTTTTGACTACAAATAAATTAACATTACTATTTTGACAATAATTAAACCAACTACTATACACCCATCGTGCTGTCATCTCAGCCAGTGTCATCTTGGTTGAGTTTCTCAGGTTTTTTCTAAATTAAAACCATTTTAACTAACCAATATCAATACTAATATCAAAAATTATCATTAACATTAATACCACTATGAATATTAACACCAATACCAACACCAATAAAAATACCAAACATCAACACTAGAAAAATTAATTTCACTAAATTTAATTTTAATAAAAATTAATTTAATTCCATTAAATTCAGTTAAACCCAAAACCTAATTTATTTCAACATTAATTATTTATTTAAAATCAGCCCTTAACACCCTTAAATAAAATAAATTCATTTCAGCATCTAAATTGAAGGACAGCAAATTAAACACTAACTAGATAACCTGAAATTCAAGATACATTAAAAATTTTAATTCTAAATTATGCATTTTAAGCACTAAATATCTTTTTTTTTTAAACTAAAATTCTAAAATCAAAAACTAAAAATCTGAAACCCTATAAAATTTAATTTCCAATTCTTTAGCTTAACTAGCTATTGACTCCAGAAATTTAAGAAATTAATCAACTAATTCCAGGAATACCACTAAAATCAAAATTAAATAATTAATTGTTTATTACTTTATTCTGCTTAAGCAGCTCTGCAAAATAGTTTAAATTAATCTGAACATATAACATACATACAAATAGTTCAACGTTTCCATACTAAATTGAATTTAATAAATCGACTATAAAAATAATAAAATAAAATAAACAAATAAATAATGAATAATATTTGAATAAAAAGACGTGCCGGTTTTCTCCGCTCTTAAACTCCCATAATAAATAATTAAATAATGAACAATAATACATAAACACTGAAGCCGCGCCCGGTTTCTCATCTGAAAATTTCAATGTATCGAATTCATTCCTAATTATCAATTAATCTACAACCGAAACATTTAATTTAATTACTTAATTTTTAAAAATTCTAAAATTCGAATTTAAAATCGTTTAATCCTTAAACCATAAAAGTTTAATTTCCAGATTTATAACTTAGCTAATTCCAGACATACCTCTAAAATCAAATTAATAATTAATTAACTGCTTATTCCACTATTCCGTTTAAATTCCACTGCACAATAATTTAAAATAATTAAGAACTAACAGTTTAAAGTTGCCATTCTAAATTATATTAAATAACTCAAATATAAATCAAAAACTATTATTTTCCCATTTGTACCAAATTGAAAAAAACAATTTGCATAAAATCTATGATTTGACTCATAAACCAAATTAAAATTCAAACCGACAATTTATTCAACGAAATTTAAATTCAGATTCAGTTTGGTCCAAGAATCCAAAACTTTGTCTCAAAGAAGCTTGAACAAACTACTATATTGAACTGACGAAAAAACTCCTGTATTTTTGCGATTAAACATCAACGCATTCCAGCTAATAAAAATTGGTTTTCAACCAATGCCCTATCATATCTAATTATTTTGTTATTTACATTCACTGCCTTGAATTCAAAAAAACATGCATCTACCTAGAATTTTAGTTGCTTTGGATAGTACACCCAGATCCAATATAAATTCCGATAATAACAATTCAACTAAGCCGAAATACGATCACAAGAAAAACAGGAAATTTTACAATTTTGTTGTTGCAATATACATTTTCCCTTCCCATCTTGAACATATTTTTGGTGCATTTCCATAACCAATACCTTGTATTAAACTTTCGGATGCCTAAATAATTTGTTAAACCAAAAACAGATACATACATAGTTATGTTATTATGCAGTTGGGTGCGAGCACGCTTAAATAATATAACACATTTATTTTTTATAGTAGGTTTCAGTTAAAATTACAACCGAATGTTTTGTATTTATTAATTAGTTGTTACACGTTTTATGATTAAAAGTAGAATGATACAATAATGTAGGCAGAGTATTTATGTGCTCTGCGATAAAGAAAAACAATAAACAGAATATGCATTTATGCATTTTATAATTTTATATTTGAAATTTGATTATTATAATGTTGAATTTGATGATAAGTGCAAAATGTTGGTTGATGCACTTTTCCTTAGGTTACTTGAGGTTGCCCTTGGTTGGTGTTGTTGTACTTGTGTATTGCTTATATGCGCTATACATAACTCCTCCCTCTTAAGACTTATGTCGTCCTCGACATTTTTCTTCTGTTGTTGCTGTGATAACCTAGCCTTTAATTTTGAGAATGTACCCTTATACTTTCTGTGAATGACAAAAGCTATTAGTACTATTATAAGGATAAGAATTGTTGATGAAATTGCGAATGTATATTGGAAAATTTTAATTTGATAATTTCCCGCATTAATTTTTTCTACATTTTTAATTGTTTGTTCCGTGAGTAGTGGGATGTTTACGAATTTCTCCATTGTAGTATTGATTCCAATATTATCTAGTGGTTGAATCAATGTTATTTTACGCTTATGTAGAGTTTTATTATTTGTATATCTCCTGTTATTAACAGTAATCGAACATTGCGAAAATTTGATTAATTTGATTCCTTTAATAATCGCTTGCCTTAAGCTGCATGTGGTAGTTATACTAGTTCCTGCTGGTGATGAGATGTACAAGAATCCATCTTCCAGGAGTATGATTTCTTCAGCTGGTTTCATTTGTTGAGTGTTGCAGCTGGCATTTCTGTTGTTCAGTAACTCAGGAATGCAATTTTCATGTATTTTATGAATTTGATGGAGTTGGCACATGTATGTTTGTTCCACCATTGGACAAAGGTTATTAATTATCATATAATTTTCTGGGTTTAGGATTATGTGGTTATATGATTGGCTTATGATTTGATTATTGACAGGATAAGTTTTTATCTTGTAAAGGTTGAAGGATTGGTTATTAAATTTAGGAATTTCAACTATAATTATTAAATCCGTGCTATTATAAAAAGCTTTTATTTTCAAAAGAGAGTAAATTTGCTCCTCCGAATGAATTTTAATTCCGTCTTTATCAAATTCCATAGTAACGTATTCCATCTGTTCATTATCTAAAATATGCCTGCTAATAATATTAATTTTTGCAAAGGTTAGTATGTCATGAACCTCATTGATTTGATCCTGCACTATCATAATTTTATCATATAATTCTGAAAATAATCTATCTAAATAAACTGTTACTATAAAACGTTTTTCTGATATTTTTGCTGTATTGATCCAATCGTTCATTTGAATTGACATGTTATTAATATGACTTACTATTAGTTTATTTTGAGTTATTAATTGATCGTTTACTTTTATTTGATCATTTAATTTGTCCACTAATTCATAACGTCCGTTTTCTAACTTTTTAATTGAATTTTGTAATTCCTCGTAGTCTTCTTGATCCACGTTTCCTGTTATTGCCTTGATGAAGGTTCCTAATGGGTTAAATAAACCACGGTTTTGGCGAGGTTTATAAGTATCAGGTAGAATGTTATACAACGAGCTTTCCAGATTGTTTATTCTTCTTTCGGCTATTGCTACTAAAATTTTATCAGAAATTTTATGTCGTTTCATTATTTCTGTAATTTTACCTAGTGTGGTATTGACCGTAATGAAATTATTTTTAATGTCATTCAATTCGATTATCTGAATCAATTTTGAGTAAGATTCAATTACTCTAGCTTCTCCTAGATCGAGGGCTAACACTCCTTTCCCTTGCGTTAGATCGAAGTGTTCTAGATGTTGCAGCTGAACCGCCCGGAGCATCCTGTAACAAGATATTATTCTGGTTTAGATGATTGTTACAATTTCTTATTCTACGCTTATGCACTCTACGTTTATTTGTATTGACCGTAACGTCATTATCCTTAGTTACAACGTGCTTTATATATTTCGGGACCAGTTTATCCCTGGTGGTAGTTTTCTCGAAAATTGTTTGATTTTCCTGAAATTGTAATGGCTCTTGGCGTTTTTCGTTCAGAGCATTAATAATCTTAGATTTAGTTTGTAGATTTTTATCTGAAATGATCGTTGCCACTTCTTGATACTTATTTCGTAATTCCTTTAAATAATCATCTGACTGTTCAGAAATATTACTTGGAATATTTTTCAAACTAATATGTCCCCTATGTAACTCGAATGGTGTGAGGCCCGTTGCTGAATGGATTGATGCATTATATGCCAACGTTGCTTCGTCTAACAGCTCACTGATTGACATATTTTTGTTTTGTGATGCTATGATTCGAGTGAGTTCTGTTAATGTAGAATGAACTCTTTCAATTGGACTATTCCCAGTTGAGGTTTTGGCTGTTGTTGTATGCAATTCAACATTATGCATTGCCATAAAATTAACGAAGATTTCAGAATTAAATTCGGTAGCTGAATCAATTACGATTTGTTTTGGAATACCCTCCCGAGAAAAAAATGTTTTGAACATTCGAATAATGGTTTGAGACTTGCGATTCGAAAGCTCGAAAATGGAGAGAAATTTTGAAAATTTGTCCATTATAGTTAAGAATGTTTTAGAGCGTAATACGAATGTATCGCAATGAAGTATCTCCATTGGTCCATTAGGTGTAGGGGAGATTTTGAATTTTAAATTCACTGGTTTCCTTTCATACTTGTTTATTTTACAAGTGTCACACTTATTTATGAATTCCGTAATTTTTTGTTTCATTTTGGGGAAAAAATAATTTCGCCCAATTTTTTTTAAATTTTCGTTAATTCCTCGGTGATAGGGAATGAGAGTATTCTCTATTATTTTCAATTGCTCATCGTTATTAACGATGTCCTTTAACCAGGTCCTAGTTCTCACAAGTCGCTTTTTGTCTTATATTTCTAAGTCCTTTTGAAATAACTTAAATGTTTCATCATCAGTATATAATCCTGAGATGCTTTTTGTTACATACTTTTGAATAATGAATTCAATATCTTTTTGCTCGAATTCCTTCTTTCGAAAAGTATATTGTTTGTATGTAAGAAATTTGATAACAAACCTTTCATTAAGCTCTTCGTAGTTATCGTCGACTATAACGTAGAGTTGCCGCTTGAACTTGTTAATTGGTGTTATTGATTCATAATTAGTGTTAGTTTGATTCACTATAGTTTCACTAATTTCTAAATTTGAGAAGTCATTTATAACTTCGTTTATATTTACTTCGTTTGACGATGACTGATCGGCGCCTGATACAGCATCATTGTTTTTATTGACTTTACTGTCATTGAATTCATTGGTTGTAACATTATTGTTACTTGTGTTTTGGTATTCAGAACCCTTGTTAATGATGGATTCATTTTTGGAACGTATTGAGTCAATTGTTTCAGGGTATGAAAGTGAATTATTTTCTAAGTATTGGTTTAATTCCATTCGAGAAAGGGCATCCGCATTTGTATTTGATGTTCCTTTCTTATAGCAGATTTGATAATCGTACTCTTCAAGTTTGAGCCGCCACCTGACTATTTTAGAATTAGGATCCTTAATTAGTGGTTTGTGATCCGTTAGAATTAAAAATTTCTTACCATAAAGGTAAGGTCTGAAATACTTAACTGCCCATACAATAGCAAGGAGTTCCTTTTCTATTGTAGAGTAATTAGTTTCAGTCTTGGACAATGTACGCGAAGCGTAACATATTGGTAGATCTTTACCAATGAGACCCTGCGATAAAACCGCCCCTATTGCGTAATTTGACGCGTCGGTCGTAAGAATAAATTCTTTTTCGAAGTCTGGATAGATTAAAATTGGTTTCGTTGTTAGCAATCGTTTACAAAGTTCAAAACTTTTAATATTGTCATCATCAATAATGAGTTTTGCTTTTTTTGCTAAACACTTAGTTAACGGTTTAGTTATTTTTGCAAAATCTTTGATAAATTTGCGATAGTAGCCTACCATTCCAAGGAATGATTTAATTGCTTTTTGAGTTTTAGGTAGTTCAATTTTAGTGATGGCTTCGATTTTCGATGGATTCGGCTTTACACCTTCCGGGGTAATTATATGTCCAAGAAACCCTATTTCTTTTTGACAAAAATATGTCTTATCCATCTGTATTTTCAAGTTAGCTTTTCTTAATTTTGTAAATACTTTTCGAATATCAAGGATATGCTCTTCTAGACTAGTACTGTATATTATTATATCGTCTAAGTAGCATAGTACATTGTTACCTAACAATTCTCCCAGGACATTATCCATAATACGCTGAAACGTACTTGGTGCGTTTTTTAACCCAAAGGGCATTCTTACAAATTCAAAATGCCCTGATTCAATTATGAATCCGGTTTTCGCAATATCCCTAGGATGAACCTGAATTTGGTGGTATCCAGAGGCTAAATCAATATTGGTGAAATAAACGGCTTTGCCTAATTTGTCCAATATATCAGTGACATTTGGCAAAGGGTATTTATCGTCTATAGTTTGCTTATTAAGCTCCCTATAGTCAATGCATAACCTCCATTTTTTATTTCCTGCGGAATCCGCCTTTTTTGGTACTATTATCACCGGGCTTGCCCAGGGTGAAAATGATGGACGAATGATTCCGTTTTCTAACAACTTTTCCATCTGTTCTTTTATTTCGGCTCTTTGGTAATTATTATACCTAAAGCGTCGAGTGAATGCAGGTTTCTCATGTTCCAAGTTTATTTGATGTTTTATACTGTTTGAAAATGTTAATTTTTCGTTACTTTTGTAAAATATATCACTAAATTTTTTACACAAACTAACAATGTGCTTCCTTTCTTTCTGATTTAAATTTTCGATTTTTAATTTTGACTCGAATTCTTCTGAATCAAAGGGTTCACTACTTATGGAAGATTGAAAGTTAATTTCATTAAATTCATTTATTGGTTGAACCGTGATAGGTTCGACCAAAAATATTTCTTTTTTGGTTTTAGACTCGTTTATAATTTCTACACAAGCTTTAAAGAGTTCACTTGTTTTATAAATTCCCTCTTGAATATAGACATTATCCTGTATTTTGACAGGTTTTATGTAAAATTGACCTTGATCAATATTCACTGGAATTTCCACAATGATTTTTGTTAACGGTTCAAGAAAGAATGGTTTAATACCTGATCGAATTTTATCATGTAAACTAATTGAAAATGAAGGGCTTTGTAATTTCTTTGATTTCACTAACACATTAGCGTTAAGGTCTGCCAAAGTTTCATACCCTATAAGTCCATCATAGAACTTATGAAACTTCATTATGAAGAATTCGATGGGTTTTCCAATTTCTGGAAAATTTATCTGAGTTTTCTCGTTTAGAATTGAGGTTTTGAATAGGCTATTTATAGTCAATTTTGTTTTTTCAATTTGATTTGGTTTGACATATTCGGGGTTAATATATGATTTATTAGCGCCCGTGTCTATTAGAATTTTTAGAATTTTGTTATTTAATTTTAAAACAATAAAAGATAAATTTGAAATATTAGATATATTAAATAATTCAGTATTTCCGAGGCTTTTGACTAAAAATTTTCATCATCAATTTTTGTTTCGATATTATAATGTTCTTTCTTCATGTTTCTATTGTGATATTTGTTTTTGTCTACATCTTCTATAACTTCTTTTTTTTTTTGAGCTATTTGAGTTATTTTTATAATTATTATCTTTAGCTTTATTATTATAGAAATTATTTTTATGTCTAAAATTATATTTAGAAGTTTCCCCCTCCTTTTTAACAGAGTTGGTTTGGTTGGAATTGGTTTGGTTTTGATTTTTCGCATTCCAATGTGATTTTGAATTAGTTTGATTAGCATAATTTTGTTTTAGTTTTTGTATATTTTCCTCTTTAATAACGATGTCTCTTGCTTCGTTAATATCTTTGGGGTTTGATGCCCTAACCCTACTACCTAGTGGTTCTTTGAGCGCCGCTTGATATACGGTTAAACCTAATTTTTGATAGTTCAAAATTTGATGCTTTATAATGTCATCATTTTCATTGTTTAATTTAACTTGACTAGCTAACAATGTTAAAATACCTTGAATTTTTGTATAAAGAATTTCCGGTGTTAAATTATTTTTAATTAAACTATAATGTTCTAATTGTAAATTCGATTCATCTCTACTATCCGCGTATTTTTCAACGAGATGGGATTTAATTTCATTCCAATTATTGTGACTTACGTTATGTGTAGTGAGCGAATTACTTGCTGACCCTAAAATTTTATTCCTTATGTTAGCGATAATTATTTTGTAATAATCGGTTTTTTCGATTTTTTCGCACACTTTAAGAGTTTGAGTAACGGTTTCCATGAATCTAATAAGATCTGATCTATTTCCGTCAAACGGTGCAATATTCTTGGTAATTTTATCTACATCAAATAACTCCAATACTTCTTTAATATCTGCCATTTTATTTGAAACTTTTCGGATTAATAAAGTCGGTAGTTTTTTATTAGCTACGTCTAATGAATTTGAAAAAACTAAATCGGATTCGTAAATAGATTTATCTGGTGAACTATCGGTTTCAGAGGATGCGCTTGTTTTAATTTGCTTATCTAATTCGTGTTTATCTAATTTTAGTTGATTTTTTATCGAATCTAAATTACTATTTGAATTTTCTCCCATGTAATTATATTTTTTTTATCACGCCACTATAGAATTTGATATAGTTTTGTAACACCAATTTGCTTTTATTCACAAATTGTTTTGAGCATTAATCGTAGAGTTTGATACGATTAATTCCCTAATTTCTGCACGTAGAATTTGATACGCTTAGAAAATAAAAGGTTTTTGTTTTACAAGTTTTCACTTTTAACACTTGGATTCTACTAATAACTATAATTATGTAACTTGTTAATGTAATCGGGAAATGTAAGGATAAATTATATATAAAAATTTTACCTTATTGCCAGGAACATTATGAGCCAAAGTTTCATTTTTTTTTTTAGATTTGATTCACTGACTTTACCACAACACAATTCACTTTTATTATTATATTTAATAAGGGATTTGAGCGCTTACCGCTGGTGGGGGCTTGACCTCAAATTTTATTAAATTAATTTTTTACGTATTACACTGATTTTAATATTTTAAACTAATTACTTTTTATATTTTTTTAACTATCAACTAGTAACTGCGCCAGTTATGTTATTATGCAGTTGGGTGCGAGCACGCTTAAATAATATAACACATTTATTTTTTATAGTAGGTTTCAGTTAAAATTACAACCGAATGTTTTGTATTTATTAATTAGTTGTTACACGTTTTATGATTAAAAGTAGAATGATACAATAATGTAGGCAGAGTATTTATGTGCTCTGCGATAAAGAAAAACAATAAACAGAATATGCATTTATGCATTTTATAATTTTATATTTGAAATTTGATTATTATAATGTTGAATTTGATGTAAGTGCAAAATGTTGGTTGATGCACTTTTCCTTAGGTTACTTGAGGTTGCCCTTGGTTGGTGTTGTTGTACTTGTGTATTGCTTATATGCGCTATACATAACTACATATTTATTAGAGTATAAAAATTAAACAGAACAATATGTTCTCCAAATGTCTACGTATATACCAGAAATATTTCACTGCGAATATAACTATACCAAAACCAACAAATTGTCTACATGGCGTCCAGCTCGCTCTTTACACAGATCCTATCAAAAAATGTACTCTATACCTGTCTACACATTGGTTCTTCCTACAACATCCAAACAACAACAAATAAAAACAGATTTGTGTATATGATATATATATATATATATATATATATATATATATATATATATATATATATATATATATATATATATATATATATATATACAAATATAGCCATCAGCCCTGAATATAACCCTTACCATAGCAAATCATATAGTAAAAATAAAAAGAAACAAAAATTTTACATAAATTCTTTCCACATATACTAACCAGTATATGTGATATGAAAATACCTCTAACGATATCTGGATAGTACCGTTATGATTTTTAACACATACATATATCCTTTGTTGAAGTTTCCTCACAACTAAATTTTAGTTTCCTTCCACTACACTGCACTATTCACTACACAATCACACGCGAAACTATTTACCACGGCTGCAACAAAAATGACGCACATTTACTTAACACAAAAATCACTCACTTTTAATTTATATTATGTAAATTAAAGAGTAGAAGTATTATGAAATATTTTCTTTTTTGAAACAAAATGTGGGACACCCTTGTTAATATCTCTTAAATTCATGAAATTGACAATAGTGTAGCAACACTTTACAACATTTTAGTTGTTTCGAAATTTTAAAGAATTCAACGAACAAAACAAAAATTGTTTTGGAATGCTTGGCTTGGCCGTTTAGCAAAAATAAAATCCCAGACGCCAAATATCAATAGTTTGGCAGCAGATTTTAACAATTTTAAATAATATATGATTGCATTCAACACTTTTTTTGTGTAACAGAAGCATTTTGTAGTAGAACAGTTATAAATAGGCAAGGCGTAGGATAAAGATATTACTTTCAATCACGACTAGCAAATAATTAATATATTATCAACATATCGAAAGATTTTTGACATACTCAGTTGCTCCTCAAAATAGCACATAAAAAATTTCCCACAAAACTCGGATGGGATTTACCATAGCAACACCTTGACTTTGTGAGGAAAACTTTTCCCTAAATTTCACAAAATTCTGGTCAATGCAAATTTTTGTTAATCGTAAGTAAGTGTTGAACTTTTTCTTTGAGAAGCCAACCTACGAGAATATTAATGCTTGATCCTTCGTAATACTCGGGCAAAGTGACACTACATCAAAAGATATTAAATTTTCATTTCTAGTCAGTTTAACTGGGCTGAGGTTTTTCGTTAACTCGATCGAATTTTTGGCATCAAAACCAACAGAGGCTGGAATTTTTCTTATTCCCGATTCTAAGTCTGACACAATATCTATTATTGGTAAATTCGCTCCCGAATAACCATAATTTAATCCATTATTAAAAAACCGATTTTGTTCCATAGTTAATGGCTTGGATGACAAATTTTGTACGAAGTTTTCGATTTTTTTAACTACGACGTACGGACTTACAGTCGGTTGATTTTCCATTTTTAATTTTTGGAATTTTTTGTGTAATGTTTTGTTTTGAATTTTAAGTTTATGATCCAAAATATTTCTCGTTTTGTCTAGAAACACCGTGAAGCATTAATATTCCAAATTATTAAAACGCCTATTGATTTTTAAATGCAGTTCATATAACGGTTATTCATTCAGATTTAATTTTGAATATACATAGATAAATTTAATTTCTAAAGTCAACCCCACCAGCTTTGCTTTGTGTAAAGTTTTTACTGCTGTATGGTCCGTGTTGTTACATCTTACATGTATACTTCGGTGTAATCCAGTGGTATTTACGTTTCTTTAGAAAAGCGATATTCGCTTTAGTCATTTCTATTTGCGTTTGTAGGCTACGAAATTTATTTAGTTGAGTTTGTTTACTCTCCATTTTTGCAACAATTAATTAATTGTTTCAACACTCAGAATCACCAACAATTAAAGATTTTTAATACTTAACACGGTAAATCTTTTTTAAAATAAATAAATAAAATAAACTTTCAATAAATAACCATCAGCTGTCTCTGGTTTTACATAATTTAAATAAAGAAGGCGGTACTTGTCCCACGTCCGAGTTCATAAGCACGCTTTGTTGGTTTTGTATAAAATTTGACTACATAATAGCTGTGTTTTTTTATTCGCTCCCGATAGCTGCTATCGAGAGCCGTCATTTTTCTACGCCTAAATTTAAATTTGACGCGCTATTTATATGTAGGTAAACTAAACTTATTTAACATCAAACTATCTTTTTTAATTCAATTGTTTAGCAAAAACTTCATATAAAAAATAATTGACTCTACCTATTTATACGGAGCGCTATCGGGAGCCACTTTTTATATGACGGCTCTGGATAGCAACTATCCGGAGCGAATAAAAAAACGCGGCTAGTATCTAATTTTCGGTCATCACTGTATTCCTTTAATAATCTTAAACTGTTTATGCTGAAAGAATGATTGCTTAGTAACATAATATGTTCAGCCATCGACGACTCGTTTTTTTTTTTTTTTTTTTTTGAAAAAGTGGCTCTGTGATGTTCACTAAACCTTGTTTTAGGCAACGCCTTGTTCTCCCATTGTATTTAACGCCATGGCCAAGTTGGTCTTTAATTTATATTAGAAGAAAAATTGGAAAGTAAAATTTGAAAATTGTTATTAAAAACTCGCCAATTCGATTTCTTTTTTTTTTTTTTCATTTTATTTTATGATTCTTTAGGTTTGCTTCCACGGTATGTATTATGCAAATATCCTTTTACCTTTACCTACCGTTGTAAGGGTATCTGGGTATATTATTTATTATAACTTAACTGCCTGGTAAGTAGCGAAATATTTTTGCCTGTTATAGCGTTGAGTATTTTCAACAAAACTCTAAATGATAGTGCACCATCTTCAAAAACCTTCAAATGCTGGCCCGGGTTGGCAATGTTTTCCACAGAATTTTGCTGAAATTTTGATTTTAAACCTTATTTTTATCATGTTTGTTTTAACGACAGATAAACTCATCTTCTTTAAGTTCTGCAAACACAATAGGAATATTTTAGGCAATGAAATCAAATATTCAAAACTCTTTTCTTCCACTAAATCCCATATTTTCATATTGATTCTAGTATACGTTCGAAATAAAAGTGAATTTATAACTAAATTTTATGTAAATTATTCCTTTTAAATCATTTTCTTGCTATTCCATACATAAAAACCTTATTTTTTTATTTTTTTAAACAAAAGACATAAAAGAATCTGTAATGTTATTATTATTTCTCATTGAAATTAATTTAATGTTCAGTTGAATAAAATTCCAATTTTCAACGGATTTTCTTCATTTCTTTACAACTTATTTTTCTCGAGAAAACACAAAATTGTCGCCAAAATTATTGGCGAATATAAGTCTGTTCTTCGTTAGTAACATTTTTTACAATCTTCATGCTATATTCTGTCGCGAGATAAGACATGTCTTACAGATTATATCGTGGTTAAATAAAAATTATTTTGAGGTAGAGAAAAAAGGAAACCTTTTTGTATATTTTATTTATAATATCTTTTCGGTTTAACATTTTATGTAGTTGACAATTATTACCGACATGTTGTGTGAGCCAAATATTATTCTGAACATACATATATTTATGATTATTGGCAATTTATTGAAAAATATAACATATAGTACAAGCACTGACATCTTTATAGTACATATTTACAATGGAAACAATAAAATAATTTTTTTTTTTTAAATTTTGTTTTGATAATATTATAACAATGGTATAATTGTTATTCAACCATGAATTTGGCAATTCCAAATCTTTTTTTTTTTTTTAGTTTTTGCGGTTTTACTTTATTTGTTTTACTGATAAGATTTATTGCAATTATTAAAACTAAAACAAAAAACTACTTTTCAACTTCTTGTGGTTTCACTGTTGTTTCCTTAAAATAAAAAATTAGTAGTCGAACTTTAATAAGTTGGTTTTATTTTATTATGCTGATAAGAATGTTGAAAAATATTGATAATGATGAATAAGGAATGCGGTAAAAATTTATGAAATATAGTATTTGTGAGCTTCAAAATATTAAAATCTACCACTTTTAATGTATACGAAAATATTGAACTGTATTTGATTCTTCTTGCTGCAAGGAAAACAAAGTAAACCACACTTTATTTAAATACAGAATTTTATAGAATTGTAAACATTTAAAATTAGATTATCAAGTTCAATTCGCAAACAACCCAAAATACGCTACACGTAAATAAAGGAGAGTAGACTAATAGGAGAGTAGAGTAAACAATAAAGGAGAGTAGGCTAAAAATGATTTAGTTAATCAGTTTTTGTCATTACCTGTCAAAATATAAAATAAATTACAAAAATGACCAAATATTTTTTAAACCTTAACTAAATTAATTATTTGGAGCTTGCCTTAAATTGAGAGTTGTGTGTTTGACATTGGTCGTACATGTACAAATTTTATTGGTCCGTATTTAATTATTAAATTTAATGTTTTAATACATTTGTAACAAGCTACTAGTCTAACTAGTAGGTTAACAGAAAGTACGAGTGCAGAGCTTACGGGCAGTCAATTTATCCTGGCTAGGTTTCAGGGAAATGGGGTGGGGTTTTCCGCAAGATGCACCCATCGGTATTAGACCGCTAAACAAAATAGGGATTGACAAGACATACCACAACATCACCAGTAATCTACCTACCTAAATTACCTACACTTTATCTCATCCTCAGCTGTCGAATTCTTTTACTTTCGCATCATAAAATCAAATAAAATAGAAAAATTGAAATTTACCGATTTATTCCAAAAGAAAAAAAAAACAAAAGAAAATTGAATATAACCATAACAAAGAAAAAAGAAACAAAAAAAAAATTAAGAAAATATGTTAATTAAATCTAAAACTAATCTAAAACCCTACTACCCTAAAGAAAATTAGCCTAAATTAGTTCTTAATGATAAATGATAAATTAAATGAGGTTGAAAGAAAAATCGGAATATTTAGAACTAATTGTGTATATAAAAATAATGGTTATTAAATATTTTCAAAATAAAAATAAAAATTGTTTTCCACTTAGCTGATGAATTGTTGAATGCTGGATGACGAAGTTTATGATGTACATTGTATATTTTTCTGGTTTTGTAATTGTTTATTAATGGTTAATTGTACATTGATATGTGTTACGGTTCTTATTGATACCGTACACCCATATTATGGTAACCACCGTCACTACACATGTCATATAAGAACGTAAATTTCTGGACAGAACTAAATATATTAATTTATTTTAGTTTTAATTAATTTTTAAGTTTATATAATTTAGCACTATTCCGTTCTTTAGTAATTTTTTTATATTTTTTTATTTTTGTGAATACTTAATGCAACATATGTAGTTCACTCTCGTTATGAATTAATATCGATACGTTATACTGGTACAGTTTTTACAATCACCACAGGTTTTATTCACATATTGAATTACGTTAACGAATTGTTAACTTAGAGAACTTATTTGACATTATGATAAATATTCACTTATTTAATTAGTTTATTCATTCGTATTATTTACACTACACATTTAAGGAAGTATTGAAGCAAAAAAAAAACTTAATTTTTACACAATTTTGTTTTTGCTATCATAGTTTAGCCAATCAAAATTTAGCACGTTTTGATCAGAATTGTTTTCAACGGTTTTTATTTACAGTCCACTAATCCGTTTTATATAAAAATACCACTTAAACTTTAGATATAGTTTTTACTTAAATATAAAGTTAACTTAATTTTGAGTTTATTAAATTTATAATATATTTTGGGATTACATTAAATTATTTCTTTTGTTTTAATCGAGATTATTTACTCGCTTCCAAAAAAAAACAAAATATTTTATTGTACCAAGACCTTCTAGAAATGGCAAACAAAATTTCAACTTATTCTTCTATTTTATTGATGGCACCGTAATTTATATTAACACGAACACGTCTCTTACAATAATGACCTTTTTTTTTATTTCAAGTTTTCATTTCGTAAGCCATCAGCATTCTCTCCAAAAAAAACCAAATTACCACAGTAAAGGGAGCGCTGCATCTAACCCTTTGACGGTCAGGTCGCATAAACTGAATGTGTAGATATCCGCGCTATTTTTTTAAAATATTTTTGGGTCGGTCGGCACACATTTTTTGTTTTAAACTGGTATAAGGCTGCTTAAAGTTGTGGAAGCTTATAATTGCTAATTAATTAATCTATAAGTAAAGGTGGATTTATCTAAAATTTTAATATTAATACTTACAATAAAATAACATAACCTCAATTAACTATGGGCGAGAAATGTGCAATTTGTAACAAAAAAGAAGTTGAGCCTAAGTCTTCTATGCATAAGCAAAATTGGCTGAATTGTAATGGCTGTTTGAAGTGATTCCATTCGGAATGTGTCGATGTCAAAACGGATGTGGAATTTGAACATCTTAAATCAAAAGCTAAATGGTTTTGTCCACGTTGCATTGCGGACAGTAACCTCACTAGAGTTCTGGCTGGCTTGATCAAAGCTAAAGATGCTGAGGCTAAGAAGGATAAACTAGGGAATAAGGATGATATTGAGGATTGGGTATCAAAGCAATTGAATGCGATGTGGCCGAAAATTACTAGTTACTGTGATAATGCCATAGCTGATGTGAAGGCGAGTTTGTCATCTGAAACATCGAAATTGGTGGAAAGGATTGTTTTTCTTGAGAAGCAATTTGAGCTTAATAAAAGGCGGGATGAGTGGAAAAATCAAAGGGTGTTGATGCTTTACGGTATTCCAGATACGGTCAACATTTATGATCACCTATTTTTGACAAATATTGCTGTTGAGATGGGTGTGCATAACTTTAATGCTGACGATATTAAGGATGTTTTTAGGATACACAGGAAGAATGGTGGAGGTCCGTCAGTTATAAAGGTTAGCTTCTTCAAGCAGTTGAAGAGGAATCATTTTATGGCCACTTATCTTAAGTACTTAAAGGATAAACCATTATGGATAACATGTATTGATGACAAATTTCCAAAATCGAGGATATACATCAATGAATATCTGCCTAAGGAAGCCAAGGACATTCTAGTTAAAGCGAAGTTGATGAAAACAGCGGGAATGGTATCAAATGTGGTTATAAGAAGGGGTATGGTAGCTATTATTGCGGTAGCTAATGATAGACCGAAAATTGTGCGATCTGTAGAAGAATTGGCTCAATTTAAAAAATAATGGTTTAGATGGTTGATTCAGTTGAATATTTAACATTTAGACATTTAGTTATTGGTTAATACATATCTTGTATAGTATGTGCATGATTAGTTTATATATTTTGTTCTTATAGCCTTATCTTTGAGTACATTTAGTGCATGATTAGCATAAATTTTGTTCTTAGCCTTATTCAGTTTAGTTATTAAATATGTATTGTAAACTTTTGAATTTAGATATTAAGTTAATCTTAAATGTAGTAGTTGATAATTTTACAGTCTTCAGATTTTATAGTTTATCTTATATATTTTTTCTTATTTTCTTTGCCTATTGTTTTTTCATGCATTGTATCCTGGCTTGTCATTGTGGTTGTGATTATGAGCTTTTTTAATAGTTTACCTAGCATTTCCCCGTTAGCGATAAATTGCTTGAAAGTATCTCATATTAATGCGCGTAGTGTTTCGGCGAATATTGATAAATTGAGAATGGAATTTAAGCACATTTCCCATCACATTATTGGAGTGTCTGAATCAAATCTTAAATCATCGCATACTTCTAAAAGTGTTGAAATAGATAGGTATAAGTTGCTCAGGAATGATAGAGTGGGAAGAAGAGGTGGTGGAGTTGCGTTCTATGTACGTAGTGACTTTTTTAATTCTTTAAATATAGTTGTTTGTGTTGCTTATATGCATGTTCCGGACCTTCCTCTTAATGAATTGAGTGAGCTGTTGTCTAATTTAGTTGTGGATTTTGATATGGTTATTTTGGTGGGTGACCTTAATATTGATTTTTTAGACAGGGTTGAAAGCCGTGAATTAAGAAATATCTTTAATTCACTTAATTTGCATACAACGCAAACTCAACCAACAAGAGTTTGTGATACTACTAAAAGACTTCTGGATTACATTGTTTCTAACACCCAATTTGAAACATCTAATTTTCATCAGTCATCTTTCACTGATCATGATCTTATATCAATTGACTTTAACATACCGGTTCAACTCAATGATGAGATTAAGTTTGTGCGCAACTATGATAATATGGATGTTTCCAGCCTTCATTGTGATATACTTAATGTTGATTGGACTGAATTGAGTAGATTTGATACAATTGATGGGAAGTTTTAGTTTTTATATGATAAAATCTCGACATGGCTGCATCAGTATGCTCCCTTTAAAATGACTAGGAAAAAATCAAGCCTATCCCATGGTTCAGCTATGCTATTAAAAATAAAAAACAACTTGTTGATATGGCAAAAAATGTATGGAAACGATCTCGTTGTGAGGAAGACAAACGAACCTACAAATGTTATGAAAAAGAACTTAATAAGATGGTGAGATCGGCTAAGAGAAAGTTTTTGCGTGATAAGTTGGATCCCAAACTTGGCACTAAATTATTGTGTGAGGAATTTGGACAAATATGGGTTTAAAACCAAGGATTCAGCTGAGGTTGTTTCTTAATTTTCTCCTTCTGAACTTAATGAGGAGTTTGTTAAAGTGCCAATAATGAATCTGGTGCAGCATTCGGAGACTGGGACCTCTTTTAATAACTCTAATTGCTTCAATTTTAATATTATGTCTGATGACAATGTTCTTAAAGCAATAGGCTCTCTAACGTCTAATGCAATGGGTGCTGACAATTTGCCGCTAAGATTTTTAAAAATTATAGCTCCTGTGATTGTACCTCATTTAACGTATTTGTTTAATAGTATTGTGGAACATAAATATTATCCTAAAGTGTGGAAAGTTAGTAGAGTTATTGGGCTACCTAAAGTCAAGGAGCCTGCATTAGTGTCTGATGTGAGACCTATTGCTCAACTCTCAGTTCTTTCAAAAGTGTTCGAAAGGATTATTTCCGACCAGATTAAACAATACCTTAATACAAGTAACTTATTATCTTCTCAGCAGTCAGGGTTTAGGGAAAGACATAGTACTGCAACGGTGTTAGTGGATTTGATGGAATTTGTTAGGAGCTGCTTGGACAGGGGCAATTATGTCCTGCTATGTCTACTTGATTTCAGTCAAGCTTTTAACTGTATATCATTCGTTAAATTTTGTTATAAATTGAGAAACCGCTTCAGTTATTCATCTAATGCGTCGGAATTAATGTTATCTTATTTAATTGATCGCTTTCAATTTGTTGAAGTTAATGGAGTTAAATTTAGTTATTTGCCTCTGCCTACTGGTGTCCCCCAGGGATCTATTATGGGGCCCTTAATATTTGCAATGTATATAAACGATATTGGAAGTTCTATTCGACACTCTCACTATCATTTGTTTGCGGATGATCTCCAAATTTTTAGGGAAATTGAGATTGATAATTGTGATAGAATGGTAGTTACTAATGAAGTGATTGCATATATGAACAGGGATATTAATAATATTATTGAGTGGTCGGCGGAGAATCAATTGTTATTAAATTCGAAAAAGTCCCAGGTGATTATGTTTTCCCAGAAGCGTAACCTTTTACTTATGACGTGGACTTAACTTCTGTTAGAGTTGGTAATGACAATATACCTTTTAGTGAATCAGTAAGGAATTTGGGTGTGACCTTGGATAAACACTTGGATTGAATGTGCATGTGAATTCTATTATGCAGAAAATGTTCAATGGGCTGCGAATGCTTTGGCGTAACTCTGCATTTACTCCAATCAAGGTCAGGATGCTGTTAGCTAGATCTTTAATTCTTAGTAATCTGTTTTATTGTGATGTGGTGTTTTCCGAATTAAGTTTTTGCTTATTTACCAAAATTAAAATAGTGTATAATTCATGCCTAAGATACATTTTTGGATTGAAACGCAGGGATCGATTGACACCTTACTACAATAAGATTTTTGGATGCTCTTTGGAGAATTATTTTGATCTTAGAATTCTAGTTTTAATGTACAAAATTATTACAACTCGTCAACCTCAATATCTATATCATAAGCTTGTATTTGCTCAGTCATTACGGACACAAAACATAATATTGCCAAACACTCGCACCAATTATATGAAAGGGTCATTTATAAGGAGAGGTGCTAGGCTATGGAATACTATTCCAACACATATTAAATGTTTGACACGTTTGGACACGTTTAGGGTGAAATGCGTGAATTATCTTAATAATCTATAGCTGTATGTAATTATTGGTTTACAGTTATTTATAATTAGTTATAAATCTGAAGACTTAGTTTTATTTTTATTTTTTTATTTTTATCTCTTCATATTTTTTTATAATTTTTCTTCCTTTACTGATCTGTGGTACAAACTAATGTAGATTAAGTGGATTTGTTGCTGTTTATACAGCGTAATTACAGTGTAATTACGTAAAATGACCTAGTTGTCATGTTGTAGTAAAAACGGAATAAAATAAATAAATAAATAAACGGAATAGGTTAATGTTTTACTTTTTTTACGTAAGTAAAATAAAGTATAGTAATCACTACAATTTTGGACCTAGAGATTTTTGGAGATTTATCTGTTTTGAGGTCCAAATAATAAATTTAAAATGAATACAAAAAAATTAAAAAGTAAAAATAAAAAAAAAAAATAAAATTAATTACAAAACAATTATTTTGTATTGTTTTTTTTTATAAATTGGTTGTAATTTTACTACCACCGAGTAAACATTTAAATAATTTACTTATTACGTGTGTCAAAAGTTGAATTAGCAGTTTGTAACGACACCTTGCGATGAACAGACATACGATCAGAGATCTGGTGCGGTATATATAGCTGGCTAAGCTCAGGGTTGGCGTGGGGATTTCCAGACATGACCGTATGCTTGAATAACCGCATTGGTGCAACAAGATAAAAAAAACCAAAGAGAGCAACATTCCAGCTGCCCTGTTTACAGGAGCTTAATATTAAAAACAAAAAACAAAAACTATGAATGACCGACCTCAACACGAAAGACCCCTCCCCAACAACTCATCTTGATCCCCAAGTACCTACTCATTCATCATTCGCACGAACATTCAAATCCGGGAAAAAATATGATGCCAAAGAAAGAATAGCAAAATACATAAAAGAAACACAATATAAGAGAAAAAATGTATATACACTGAAAAGGAGGTAAGCAAATCGCAATTACAACGACGAGCGAGCTAAAAAAAAAGAACGTTATATGGAGGAAAAAAAATATATGTTTATAAAAAAAGCAACGGAACCCCAAGTAACGGAATTCGCGTTCCAGTCAAGACCGGCTCACAATTTTAAATAAATTTTTTATCAAAATTAAAGAAAATAAATGTTTTAAATTACGTTACAAAAAAAAAATAAAATTAAAAATATTATCAATTACGTTATGATTCATAAAAAAAATAAAAACAAAATAAGATTTAGAATTAAATGTTTGACCTATTTCTGTCGCCGTTGTTTGTTGTTGTTTTTTTTCACATAGTACCTGCCGTCTCCACTGCACCCCGCTGCTGCCAGCTCCAATAATCAACCACTTTCACTCGAAGTTTCGAGACCTTGCTCGAATAACTGGTCTCCAAACCAGTAACACAACCGATAAACGGACCGTTTCTGGCCGCTATCAGAATCACTCAATAGTTAAAAACAATAAAGTCTTTGGATATTGTATCATAATTTCCAACCGCACACCACTATCTTTTTTTTTTGTTGTAAAAAAAAAAAATCTTAATTTTTTATTATAATTTGGAATACAGTTTTGTTTTATTTCGTTTTATATTTTTTTCTTAATTTAAAACACATAAAAGTTATTTTATAGTAAGTAATCACTTTTGCCACTCGATTTTTAGTTTATCAATCTAACATACACATAAGTTTATTTTACTTACAACTCAATTTTGGGGACGATTTTATCAATTGATAAAGAAAAAAAATTAATTTTAAACCACATTAATTTTATTAAAATAATTTACAACCCAAAAAAAATAACATCTTTCAATTTCATTTATTACACTGAATTGAGTAACTTAATTTAATTTTTAATTTTTATTAGCGGATCACTTTAAAAAAAAAATAATAACCAGGTAGTTTTCGAATTAACCACCTAGTTTCTAACTCCAGCCTTGACTCGACTGTACGATTTGAAAATCAAAACTTAACTCCCTCCACCGCATCGAACAAATTTTTTTTTCATATATTTTTTATTTTTCTCAAACTCTCTCAAAAAAAAAAATTGGACCACGAACAACAGACTCGCTCGTCGCTTTGTAATCACGCCATCGTCCACCACCACACTGACCAACTCAACCATGCAAATCATATACCTTGCAAGAAACACAACAATACATACGCACAGCATCTCGAATTTTCCATCTTTTCATTCAACAATCATGCCTCTCAGTCACACGACAACCACACAAACTCATACGCGCCACATCAACACCACAAATCGTCATCATGCCAATTATTGATTTTTAATCGCCATTAAGGCGATAATAAAAATCAATAATTCAACAGATCTGGCCAAACTGTTTTACACGTAAAGTTGTTTACACGGTTGTTACGTAAAGGACCGGTGTCGTAACAAGTTTAACTCTTCCTTTTTTTAAATTATTGGTGTGAAAAATAAGAGAAATCGTGATGTTCCCCTCTCTCCACCTCAAGTAAAAAAGGCTGGGTCAAATCAGCAGACAGCGATGTCCACAAGCGATTTGCCACCGAACGTCACGACCTCAATTATTATTAATAAAAATACAAAAGTTCAGCATAGTCCAAAGCGGCAACAAATTTTAAATGCTCAAAAAATTACCTTCCCAGGCAATTTAAATCATAGTGAACTTATTAATTTAAATAACATTGGTGTGTTGAACCATAATGAAACTAAAAGTACAACTTCACCAAATATTGACGATAAAAAAAACAATGAAAGTGCATCGACATCAGATGACAATAAAATAAACAGTGTTGTAGGTCAATGTTTAGTGCAAATGGGAATAGACCGGTATATCACTGTCCGATCAAAACGAAGAAGCCCTAGATCAGCAGCCAGTGCAGGCGCAAATAAATGCACTAAGCTAGCTAACGTTGAACTAAAGCATGGTAATAGGTATTCTTGTTTGGTACTGACAACTCGCTGCTCGAAAAAACTCCAAAAAGTGAGAAGCCGCCACCAATTTATTTCACGGAAGAATCAAATAGAGTCTTGCAAAAACGATCGAGTTTATTGCGAAAGGTGCATTTTATATTTTCGGAATCAAAAGAGTAGATATAAAAGAAGCAAAAGTTCAACCTCTCAATATTGATGCTTACAGAGCGTTAATTAAGCATTTTGACCAAGTTGGTAAACATTACTACACGTATCAATTAAAGAGCCAAAAAGGATTGATTGGTATGTTAAAAGGAATAGAGAGTTACGTGGATGCAAACGAAATACAAGCTGCTCTCTGCTGAGAAGGTGACAATAGACAGCATATACAATAAACAGGTTAAAGGCAAACATGGAATATTTGAACTAAAATATTTACTGCACAGAAGGGTTACCATCTAGGAACCCAGGAAAAGAAATGGGCCGGTATAATGTGTTAAGTGCGAAGAAGAGCATATTGCACTTTGAACGATGTTTGTGTTATATGTGGCGAACTCCATAATTCAAAGGTTTGCAAAAAATGAAGCATTAATGAAAAAATGCAGCAACTTCGATGGAAATCACACAGCTAATTATAGAGGGTGCCAAATTTATCTAGAACTGAAAAGGAGAATCAATCCAAAGCAGCGAGCAGAGCAACGAATCCTTAATCTTCATTCTTCAGCTGGAAAAGGAGCACGATCAGAAATAGTAAACACAAACGTTCCAAAATGGAAAGCAGTATCCAAATGTAAACGTCAGCGTGCACCAAGGGGTTTCATACGCAAGTGTTCTTAAAGGTACCGCTCCTAAACTGCAAGCAAGTGAAGAGGGAACATCTCAACAGCTTTAAACAAATTGATTAATATGGAACTAATGATGCAAAATACGAACGCGCTGATTCAGATAGTCGTAAAACTCCAAAAAAGACCATCATCAAAACAGTCATATGAATGCAAGCGGCATAGCACAACATAAAGCGGAGATACATGCATTTGTTAATATCAGAAACACGTTTCACCAAAAATAACTTTTTCAAAATTAATGGGTACTCTATTTATGACACGAATCACCCAGATGGCAAGGCACAGCTGTATTGATTAAGAGAAGATTAAAAAAAAAAAAAAAAAAGAATTTTCATGTCGCTCCTTATCAATAATTATAAACTAATACGTTTTGATCGTATTAATAATAAGCGATGGGGTGGTGTTGGTATTTATTTTAGGTCTACTTTGAGGGTTAGTAAATTGTTCTCGGATGCCTTTGGCAAGGTTGAAGTTTTAGCGTCTGAGCTTGTCGGGTGATTTGGTAAAATTCTTATTTTGGTTATTTATAACCCGCCACTTGCTTGTACTGACGATATTAATAATTTACAAACAATTTTTTCTGAATATTTATCTCAGTATGAAAAAATTATTTGTTGTGGTGATTTAAACTTTAATATGTTGATTACCAATAAACTAAGTGCTTGCTTGAGTTTACATAATTTATTTTATTTACCTTTACAACCGACTAGATTGGATAAAAGCCTATTGGAGTTGATAATTTTGTATGAGGCTGATAAGCCTAATATTATTTCTTTTGGGCAGCTTGCTGTTCCTGCCATTTCTGATCATGACTTGATTTTTGCCTGCTATAAGTTCAGTCGTACCAGGGATAAAATTTCATATACGGTTGTTCCTGATTATAAAGCAATCAGTCATGAGTATTTTGTAAATTGTTTCTTTTCGTTAGACTGGTCAAATCTTTATTTTTATCCTGATGTGAATGATGTAGTTGAAGAATTCAATTCAAAATTCTTAAAATTAGATACTAATTGTGTGCCTCGTAAAACGAGTATAAATAAATGTCCGACTGCTCCGTGGTTAAATGCACATATTTTGAATTTAATGCAAAGAAGAGATCTGGCTTACAAAAAATATAAAAGATTTGGATTAGAGCTCGATTTTGAATCATTTAAATCTTTTAGAAATAAAACCAACAAATGCCTCAATCAAGCTAAAAATATATTTTATTTTGGGAATTTGCACAAACCTAAAACAACCTGGAGCAATTTGAAGAAACTAGGTATTTCATGTAAGTCGACTGAAGCAGTCATTGACTTTTCTGCTGATGAAATTTTGGCAGGGATCAGTAAACTTAACGAATCTATAGGTGTTTTGCCTTTACCCGATTTTGATTTTATTAGTTCTGGTAGTTATGGGATGGGTTTGTTTTTGATTGTATTGATGAACTTATGGTATTGAATGCAATTCGTACTGTTAAGACTGATTCGATGGCATATGACATGGTAAACTTCAGAGTAATAAAATTATTTATTGATTTGTTTCTGTCCCAAATTACATTTATCATTAACCAGAGTTTGACCAAATCAGTATTTCCTAATTATTCCTCTACCTAAAAAGGATGTAATTTCGAATATTTGTGACATTCGCCCGATTAGTATTTTGCCTGCCCTATCCAGGGTCCTGGAAAAAATTATACAACTTCAAATTCTTTAGCATCTCAATAGCTTTAATTATCTATGCAAATTCCAATCTGGATACAAATCTAGCCATAGTACTACTACTGAACTTGTGCATATTGTTGATCTGCTATTTTAGATAAAGGTAACTCATTTGCAATTTTAGTCCTATTAGACTTTTCTAAAGCGTTTGATTGTGTTAATCATATCCTTTTGCTTCAAAAGTTTAAGTTATATTATAATTTTTCAGATTCTGCTATTTTGTTGCTTCTTTCTTATTTGAGTAATCGTAAACAATTCGTAAAGCTTGGTGATGACCTTTCTGGTATAAGTAATGTAATTGCTGGGGTGCCTCAAGGATCAATTTTAGGCACTTTACTTTTTTCCATTTATATAAATGACCTACCTTGGCATATTTTAAATTGCCGATTTCATCTTTATGCTGATGATTTGCAACTGTATATTGGTGGTGACTTGTTAAAATTGGAGGAAATCGTTATCCAACTTAATGCAGATCTTAGGAATATTTCGTCATGGGCCAAAAATAATTCACTTTCCATTAATCCAACTAAAAGTAAAGCTTTATTGCTCACTAGAAATAATTCGCATAATATTGCACCTGTGCTATTTTTGGACAATGATATAATCTCATTTGTTCCAACGGTTAATAACCTAGGATTACTATTGAATTCAAAACTTACTTGGAATGATCATGTAAGTTATATGTGCCAGCGTGTTAATTACGGTTTATATTCACTCAGACTAATAAAAAAGTTTTGTCCAGTTGACTTACGCATATATCTTGTGAAAAGTTTAATTATACCTATTTTTAGCTATTGTGATGTGATATTTTCTAATTGTGATAGTTCCTCAAAGCGGTTACTTGAGGTTACGTTTAATAATCGAGTGAGATATGTTCATGACCTTAGAAAGTTTGATCATGTTTCCGAATTTAAAGATTCAATCCTTGGATGTGACTTGTTTGAGTTTTACTATTATAGAACTGCTGTCTTTATTTTTCGAATAATTAAATCGGATGTACCATTATACTTGCATGATAAATTACATTTTTCTATGTCATTGAGAACTAGGAACGTTAATTTGCCAGTTAGTAGAACTAATGTTTACAATAACTCTGGATTAATAAATGCGATTATCACTTGGAACAGTTTGCCTACAGAATTAAAAAATATAAGTTCCATTAACAGATTTAAAAAGGTTATGTTTAAATTAGTAACTTAATATCAAAGTTCTTGTACATATTGTAATTAATTATCTATGTATATATGTCCATTGTTGTATATTTGCTAATTATTGTTATATTGATATTGAAATATTTATTGTTAATTTTAAGTTATTTTCTGCTGTCGTAAATATGTGTGATGTACAAAAGCCACGGTTTATACATTGAATAAAGCATTATTATTATTTTTGTTATTATTATTATTATTAAAGATTAAAAAACTACGAACTTACGAAATATGAGAAAGAACGTATACAATCAAGGAGCATCTGTTTGCAGGAGTGGTCTGGGAACTGTGTCATATCGGCAGTGTACTGTCCTTCAAAACATGGTAATAGTAACAGTGAGTACCGATGTCCTAAGGAAAGAAATGTCGAACCGTCCTTCAAACAAGCAAACTAATTGGGATCAATATAGGAGGCTAGTCGAACAAAATTGCCTACTTAATATATATCTGATCACACCAGCTGATATTGATGCGGCGGCAGAAAATCTAAAGATGTCATGACATTATCAGCTGAAAGGGCTGCACCCGGAAAAAGTAGTTCTGAAAAAGTTAATAAACTGTCACATAATATACAGGAACTAATCCAGGAAAAGCGAAAAATTCGCCGTCATTGGCAGCAAACAAAATTACCGTTAAGACTTAAAATATGTAATAATTTTAGCTTAAGATTTGACTACTTCTTGTGAGTTTCTTATGTAGAAACATTCAAGAATAAAGCCATTGACAATATTTAAAAACTGGGAGGGCCCAGTGAATTTCAATGAAAATCGACCATTTGGGCGACAAAATTTATTTTGCAAATACATAGATATCTCAAAAGTATAAGGTTCACAGAAAATTTGTTATGTATATCCCAAAAAAAAAATAAAAAATAAAACAAAAAAAAAAGATTGTCATGTTGATTTTCGACCTTGAGGGTCCTTGAGTCCGAAAAATTGGGTTTCGAAGTGGTGTCTGGCGGTCTATATGTCTGTCAGTTTGTGCCCAGATGGTTTAAACCTATCAAACTGCAACTTCATGTTTAAATTTTTTTCATAAATTTTGGGGTCCCGCTTCCAGCTTTCATGAACCGGAAAATTTATTTTGCAAACATCTCAAAAATATACAATTTACAGAAAACATGAAAAAATCTTAAGTTTGCAAGAAATTTTCTTAATAAGTTTCACAAAATTCGCTGTTCGTAACAGGAAGTCGTTTGTTGGCCACACCTCAATTTTGTACTTTTAAATTAATTTTAAAGTGAATCATATTATAGTTTCAATGCAGATTTAATGCTAAAAATACAAATTTTATTTTGATAAATTTTATTTCGATATTTATGATGTTTTCACTTCCAAAATGGTCGGTGAAAATACTTTTCATTATACTTTTCACGGAACGAGAGTTAACGCCCAGCACCTGGATTTTGTTAAAAATAATATGATAAGCAAACGTGAAAACTTGTAAAAAGTAAATCTTACTTTTATGACTTTCCAATTTTTCGATTTGATTACCACTAATAATAATACCGAAAAATTGCCAACTCATAAAATTTGTAACGACACCTTGCGATGTCGTTAACAGAGATACGATCAGTGGTCTGGTGCGGTATTTATAGCTGACTAAGCTCAGGGTTGGCGTGGGGATTTCCAGACATAACCCTATGCTTGAATAACCGCATTATGTACGAAGATAACTAAACAAAGAAAGCAACATTCCGGTTGCCTTGTTTACAGGAGTAAAAACTGACAAAAAACTATAATTGACCGACCTCAACAAAAAAAGCCCCCTCCCCAACAACTCATCTTAATCGCCCAAGTACCTACTCACTCATCATTCGCGCGAACATTCAGATCCGAAAAAAAAAATATGATGCAAAAAAAAGAAAAGCCAAACACACAAAAGAAATACAATATAAAAGAAAAAAATGTATCACACTGAAAAAAATTAGGTAAACAAATCGTGATTAAAACGACGAGCGAGCTGTAAAAAAAACGTTATAAAGGAAAAAAAATATATGTTTATAAAAAAATATGACCCCAAACAACGGAATTCGCGTTCCCGTCAAGACCGGCTCACAATTTTATGAAAATAAATTTTTGAACAAAATCCAAGAAAATTAATGTTTTACGTTACTTAATTAGAAAAGAGACAAAAACCAAAAGAAATATTGTAAATTACTAAGAAAAATTTAAAAACAAAGAAGATAAAATAAAATTTAGAATCAAAAATTATAACTGTTATTGTCGCCGTTGTTTGTAGCTGTTTTTTACACAGTACCTGCCGTCCCGTCTATATTCCGCCACTGCACCCCAACTTTAGAGATCTTTCTCGAATATCTGATCTCAAAACAATAATGCTAACGATAAACGGACCGTTTTCTGGCCACTATTATAATCACTCAATGTTTCTTTTATACTATATATTTTACTCCTTTTACTGTTTATTTGGGAGTAAAAGATGATAATTGATAACAATTACCACACCACTATATATTTTTTTTTTGTTGTTTTAAAAATACCAAAATTCTTAATTTCTTTATCATAATTTGGAATACACTTTTTTTTTATATAAATTTTTTTTTTTTTTTTTTAATTTGAAACCCATAAAAGTTATGTTAGCTATAATAATCACTTTTAACACTAGCTTTTTGTTTAGGTTATCTGATTGTTTTTTTTTTGTTTTTTTTTTGTATTATCACTCAAAATACACTTAAGTTTGTTTTCACTCAATTTTGGGGACGAGTTTATAAATTGTAAAAAAAACAGAAATTTAAACCACTATAATTCTTTTATTAAAATAATTTATAACAAAAAAAAATTAACACTTGTAAATTAAGTCTCATTTAATTACACTCATTTGAGTGACTTAATTTAGTTTTATTTAATTTAATTTACTAGCGATTCCACTTTTTAAAACAATCATCAGCTAGTTTTCGAATCAACTCACTATTTTCTAACTCCAGCCTTGACTCATCGATTCAACAATCCAAACTTGACTGTCCTCCCACCGCATTGCAAAAAATTTTTTTTTCCATATATTTTTTATCTTTCTCAAATTCTCTCTCAAAAAAAAAAATCGGACCACGAACCACAGACTCGCTCGTCGCTTTTTAATCACGCCATCGTCTACCACCACACTGACCAACTCAACCATGCGAATCATATACCCTGCAAGAAACACAACAAAATACACACACAGCATCTCGAATTCTCCATTTTTCATTCAACAATCATGCCTCTCAGTCACACGACAATCACACAAAATCATACGCGCCACATCAACACCACAGATCGTCATCATGCCAATCATTCCAATTATTGATTTTTAATCGTCATTAAGGCGATAATAAAAATCAATAATCGAAAATCAAAATTCAACAGATCTGGCCAAACGGTTTACCACGCACCAGACCAATGCGTGACTGGTTGTTACGTACAGTACCGGTGTCGTAACAAATTATGCTTTGCTTTTTACAAGTTTTCACCTTTACACATTATCCTAATTTTTACAGAATCAGGGTGAAGTACTCTAAAAAATCCTTTAAAAAATATCGTTTCCTTCCTCATATTTTTGTTTTGTATCACAAATGTTGATAGTTTTGGTCGAAATTTTGTACAAAGATAGGTTTTGGTAAAAAGCAGTAAGGCATGCAAACACATTAAGTGCGAATGCGAACGGCGAATAAATTCCACAATGCGCTATTCGCAAATAGAGCCACATAGAGCACGGAGCGAATTAAATAAACGTCAAAGAGAAAAAACTAATATCGCCTGTTTACAAGTTCGATAGAAGACAATATCAATAGTAATTAAATTGGTAATTTTCAATTTCATTTACTAACAATTCCTCCAATTCAGTTTAGTTCCTTCTTGTGTAACAATTTGGTTGTTACTGTGTTTATTAGTTGATTTGTTAACGAATTTCATTGATTTGAAAAAAAAAAAAAATTATTTAATTTGGTCAGCGGTTGTGGTATAAGTACGCCTAAATGTTGGATATTAGCTAAACCGTAGAGCTTGTATTTACTTTTTATATATAGTTAAGAACCAATAATCAGGTACACGATGCTGCAGTAGTGACTACGTAATATACCGGTATTTTATGACTTTTCTATAACAACAATAACAAAATACGATGTTCGAGGAGAGATTTTTTTGGTGGTGAAGAAGGGCATTCTTGGTTTGGACGTGAACATAAAAAGTTGAAAATAAAATAAAAACAAAATTTAAATAAAAAAATAGGTAATTCTTTTAAAATTCGGCGACACCAAGCAAAAATGACCGAGAGTGTGTCATAAGAATATTCGAGCGATATATTTTGTATGTACACAAAATCTCATAAGGTCGCGGATATACCGTCGAAATCAGCGATCACATCTTGAGGGTGATCAATACAATTTGTATATTTCTAAACAAAATCGCAGTTTCACATCAAATTTATGGGATATGAACCAAGGATGACCAATAATTAATGCCGCGACGAGCTTATTACTACAAGTCATCATTGTATTCCTGTTTTGTCATTGCAGTTATAAACTAAGAATTAGTTTTTTTCAACATCTGATTACCGCTATTCTGGACCACATGTGCAGCATTGTGTACCGTTTGTAACAAAAACAAACATAAAATGTTGTAAGTTTATTATATTATTATTATTATATTTTCAAAATAAATACATTTCTATAAAGTTCCTTTAAAACAAATTTATATTAAATAAGGGGGGTGAACCGGTTCTGCGAAAATTATGTAATTATCATTAATTTCTTTTCAAGAAAAAATGTTTTTTTGTAAGATAAGTTGATATTAATCATCATTTGGAAAATTTAATGTTAGTTTTTTTTGTATTAAATAAATACTCATGTTACTGATTTAAACAAAAAATTGTGAATGGTTTAGCTTATTTTCATTTTCTTTGCTTTCGTTGTGAATTTTTTTCTTTTTTTTGTTCGGCGTTCAGAATCAATGAAATTTGTTAATGTTTATAAATTAAGTGATATTTTTGTGATCGATTAAGAATGTTAAAAGTGATGTGTTGAAGTGATTTAGTATGCAGTGATTAAACTTGGCACGAATTTGCGCAAGGGGCATACCATAAGTGTCGCATACGGTATGTATTGGCAGGGAGGGATGCGTGTGGTAAATACATCAAATACCACAACCCGCGCAAGTAATAGTGCGCCCGCTTTTCGGTAACTGTGATAAGATAACTGTGATAAAACAACTGTGATATCTTTTGATACAATAACTGTGATATATTTCAAGTATTTATTTACTTGTGTGTTCCGTACTACTTCTATCAAACCGTACCATGTTTATAGAGTTCCGTAAGCTTTTATAGTTAGCAGCACTAACAAGCTCCATATGATCGGTGGCAAACAAAACCCATCCAACCGCTGTCACCTGGCCGGCAAATGTGCTGCTGCCACCACCAAGGTCCTATGGAGAATTCTGTTAACGAGCGCATCGCGATCGAGGCGTTCGTTACACTTGCTCTCATTGTTTTTCCTTTATCAAAATAACGAATATTTTTGACGCAAATAGTTTATTCGTAGCATTTTCCATACAGTGGAATATGTTGTGGAATGCAAACGAAATTTGACAACGACCAAAACTATTCGCAATTCACAACGAACTGACTTTAATTTTATTTTTTAATTTAAAATTATGTTCTAATTAATATTTATATATCTAATCAAGCCATCTGCAACCGACCTTAAGATTTTAGATCATCATCGAGATATTATTTAAATTTGATACAGTTTTGACATCCCGAAGATGAAAAAAAGTTAATATGATATTGTTAAATGAATTCGTCGAGCAAGTAGACTGGACATCTGTTCTGAAATTAGATGATTCGTCTCAAGCTCTTGATAAATTTTTTTAGTATTACTTCGAACATTTTGAAGCAGTGTTATATTTTCTCTCGGGTCAAAAATATCAAGCTCTTATAGCCATGGTTCTCATATAATCTTGCCAGTCGAATTAAAAAATGAACCAATTTCGCAAAAGGTTAAAATAACATCCAAATGATATGAATCTAAATGTAATAAACGATCTTATTTGCAGACAAATTAATGTTGATGTTAAAAATGAGAAGGAAATGTATTATAGGAATCGTTTCTCAATTAATAGAGCTAAAAAAATTAGAGCGTCGTTAATGAAATTTTAACAAAAACGGCTAATGGTGAAAACAGTCGTGCGTAAAAATGCTTGCGTTTAAATTAGAAAACACTACTTTAAATGAAATGAAATACATGTATTCCGCGTAGTATGCTTTTTTCCGCAAAGTTGTCACAATCAAAATATATTGAAGTCATATTCAAAAAATAATGATGAAATCGAAATCCAGTCGAATATTGGTTCAGACTCTTGTTCTGATGGTGTTTCGAGGTTTGTTTTGACATAAACGACTTGGACGTTTCTTTGTCCTCGCCGAGTACATCAGCTGCAATATCAAAAAGGAGAAGTTTTGATTTAAATAACGACAGCAATAATTCATCGTCGTGATCACACGCACCTAACAAAAATAAAAAATAAATAAAATCGGATGCAATTCTGGATGCGGCGAGTATTGAGTTGATTCAAATAGCAACAAAGTCTTTTGCGTATCAGAAAGAAACTGAAAAGAATCAGGTAAACGATGCCTGCATCTCATCAGCTGTAGTTAGTTTGCTGAATCGTGGAGTATGATGAAGTTATGCAAGACCAGAGTTGCTCGCACAATTTTCTCCACGTTCCGTGGAAATAAATTTATCAAATTGGTTAACACTCGGAATTTTGCAGTTAAAATTCCAAAAGTATTCTCGATTTTAACTCTGGCACCTGATGATTTCTTATTAAATTTTTCTCTGTCCGCTGGAAGTTTACGTCCTGGATATGGCCGCATTAAATTTTTTCCTTAAGGAAAAATCGAATTTGAGGTTAGAAAACCGCCAGCCAATACAGTTAAATTAATCTAAAAAAATAACGCTAACCTTCATCCAGCCGTGTGATTCTCGCGTTGGGGGCCCTAAACTGTTGAGTTCTATTGTGAAAATATCCCTCCTATTTTTAATATCCGATTTTATGTCGGATCCAGATTTGGTTATTCCCCGTGCAATGTCTGCATTTTTCTACGTCAGACTTACAAGAAGCTCAAACTAAGCGTTATTTGTTATTTTCATGACTTTCATGTTTTAGTTTAAAAATTTAACAACAATTTTTTTTAACTTTTATTTAATTTTTATTCTATCACTATGTAGTCAATACGGCGTCGTGAGCTAAAATGTCTTCTACAAAAAAAGATGGAGCGTCGATCGACGCATGTCAATCGAAGTCGACGTTCGCAATACGAATTTTTCGCGAAGGCTACATAACGAAATCGACACGACAATCGCAATAGGGCTGAATAACTGATTTTGGATAATTTTTTTATGATAAAAACAGAGGTACAACAATATAATTTTATTGTAAAAATCGTATTTTATTAATTTCATTTTAACAACACTTTTATTCTATCGAAAACTATACCACAACTCGATAAGTCTATTAATGATAATGGCGGTCAAAAAAATAACGCAAAATGTCAAAAAAATACGCGCACAAAACGCGCATGTATTTTACTTGCGTTTTCGCATGCGTATTCGTATACGCATAATGCTGGAAACAGACGTGCGCGAAAAAAGCTTGCGTTTAAATTAGAATACACTACTTTAAATGAAATGAAATACATGTATTCCGCATAGTATGCGATTTTCCGCAAGTTGTCTCTAATTCTCTCTAATTCTAAAAACAACGCGCGGCGGCAGTGTTGACAACACAAAAAAATAACAAATATATTAATTTATGCCTACTTAACGGAATAATTTTTAGTATTAACTGCCATTTCATTGTCAAAAAATCAAAAATTGAGAAGATGGAAGAATTTATAATCGAATTTGTGAGAGAAAATGAATTTATTTATAATAAAAAACACCACAACTATAAAAATGTGTGTTAAAAAATTCAAAGAATATACATTGCTAATAGCTAAAAAATCCGCGCATGTATTTTGACTTGCGTTTCCACCTGCGAATCCGCAAGCGTTTTTCCATACATCTGGTTTCACCATAACATGTCTTTATTATTCAAAAATTCCAGGGTTCTTATTACGTTGGGTTACTTGCCAATTATCAAGTTTACGCCACCGTTTTCATGTTGGAGTCTTTTGTAAAAGTAAAGGATTTAATTACGTATAAAATTATTAAATTATTCGAATTGTCAAACCATGTCCAATTCGTTGTTGGCTGAATCAGTGTACATTCCATATGGAATGCCGATCTCCGTAAGATTGCTGTTAGCATCGATAGTTACTGTTGTCCTATTTTGCAAATTTGTCTGTACTAGATATGTACTTTGTGATCCAATAAAAGAAATAATGTCGGGATCGTCTATAATTATAGTACTATCACTTTTAGTTGTAGGCAACTCAAATTCTAGAATTTGTTCGCCTTCTTCAACCGCTGTGTACTTAAATATGTAATTTTGCGACATGATTTCCTGAATTTAATATAAAATATAATTAGTTGCCATATAAGCCAAACCAAAAAAATACAAAATATAGCTGAATTTAAAACACTTTAATAATTTTTTTCGCAACAAAACTATTATTTAACCGCGGAAATTTGACATTTCAATTAATTTTATGAGTAATACTGAGAAAAAATAAGTTCTAACTAAGCAAAGAGAGTAAAAAAGTTGTACACATACATAGATCAAAAATATTTTTTTAAGTAAAAAGGTTCTATGTAACAATTTTGATGCAGTTAGAACTATTTTTTATGAATTATTCAAAAAAATTCTTCGGAGTTACAACCTTTCAACACATCTATCTTTAAAATGAGCAATTTTTTTTTATAAATCTGACAACACCAATCGAAAGATTGGGCTAAACTGAATTGGTGTACATGTATAACTCAATTTTTATTAAAATGTCACTTAGAACCTTTTTATTCTAGGGCGCCGATTTAAAATTGTAGATATTTTTAGATTTTTGTCTTTATTTGGTAATAAAATATTTTTATCAATAACTTTTGTTTTACATAGCATTTTGAGATACAAAAAAATAGTAGATTCTCATGTTTAAACGTATTTTACAAGAAAATGAAACAAGATTTTGCGCTGATTTTTTAGTATTTCTAATAGAACTAAATGAGGCAAACCGGAACACCGGAGAAAATTGAAAAAGAACATTTCGGCGGCCATTTTGAAAAGGACGAAATGAAAAATGTTAGCATTTTATAATACCTATTCGTTTAACTTTAAAATGAGCCCAATGTTATAATGTTCGGATAATTAGTATTTTTCTACAGCAATAAATACGTCACCACATGCATGAATTTTTTAAATATTTGACACCCTGCATCTTAAAAAACAACAACAACAAAAAACATTTTTCAAAATTTTTTTTTTTTTTACTCAATTCTAGACATTCAAAATATAAAAATCATAAAATTAGAACATGACTTCCGGTCCCATATAAAAAATTTGTCATTTCACGTGTATTTCTCCATATATATCTTTGGTATGATATCCATACATATCATTAACCAACATATGTACAAACATTATACTATATAATACTATATTCTTGCCCTTTTGAAACATAAAGAGGTTTATCGAAACTGTTTTTTAAAGAAATGGTTAACTTTGACACCTTGTACTTTAAGACCTAATGGTCAAATTTTAATTTCTCTCAAACTGTTTTATTACTCTCAAACAAAACCTTATTTATTTCGCAATCTTAAAAATTGAGAAAGTTATAGACGGAACACGACATATTTGTCTAAAAATGTTGTACTTTAACACTTTAGTTCAGATCAATTTATCAAATACTACAATGCCCTACAGTTCGAATATTATTTACTAATACAACGTATTCAATAGAATTAAACCTACATACGAGTATATTCTTATTGAAACAAACCAATTTCATTTGGATTTTTTAATTATATGTATGATGAAATTACATTCATTTCAACTCTACTTAATATTGTATATCAGTGTTTCTTAATGTATATCTAATAACAGACTACCTATTAGAACAATGATATTCAACGAAATAAAACGATCAAAAATTTTTGTTCAAATAATACTCATCAAAAATGAACTTACAATGACAGGTACTTGAAATAAGCGAGAATTAAACATTGGCAGAAACACCAGAGAGCCTTGGTGGAAGAGCTGTGTTCCACAGATCACCTATTGAGAATTGTTGCTGTTCTCGACAGTATAGTAATAATAGAAAGGAAAATAGTAATTTTGAATATGTATAATAGATATTATTTACCAATTTTTTATGTACGATTTTGCCCCGTTAGTAACAAAAGACATGAAAAAAAATGTTTTTTACTTCCTCTGAAAACTGAACTACGACTAGAGTTTATTGAATTCAACATTTATTGTACTTTCACTTTATTAAATTGAAAAGCTTTTCCTTTTGTTACATTATATCTTCGTCTATTCAAGGAAGAATTTTCCATTTAATGCGTTTTACTGTTTTATTGCTTTTATTATATGCTATAATTTTCTTCGTTTTTGGAAATCGAAAAATTTATTGAAAACGAGATAAATCATGTAAATATTTTTTGGAATGCACTAATTCAATAAAAAAAATGTATCATTTTCACCCTTATTCCCTTATTATCTTAATCGATTGAAATGACCGACTGTCGTCGTTTGAAGTGATGAAATACTTCGCATGACCAGCAGGATAAGCAATTTAAATAAAACTCAATATAAAGCATAAAAGAGTGATTCCAGTTACCTACCTATAACCCTTCACTCAGCCTAATTCATCCTCAGCGCGACGGTTCTCAATTATCTCTTATTGCTTGATTGATAACACTCAATTTCGAATTTATAAAATTAATTTTATAAAAGAAAATTATTTCAATTTATTGATCGATAGCAAAAAGAAATAATAACAAAAAAAAAAACAGAACAATCACCTAAAAGAAACTTAAATACCTTTGTTAACTAAGCTGCACCAGATTGAAATTTAATAATAAAAGAAAAAAAAATTCAATTATATATTTGAATAAAGATATAATTGAATAAAGAATTTAATATCTAATAAAAAAAATAAGACTTATCAGAAAAGATGTAGAGTAATGCGTTCGTTGTTGTGTTAATCGTTGTTATGTTGAATGTTGCACAGATTTTTTTTTTGGTGGTGGTACAATAAACAACCATTTAAATTTCGATACTATTTAATTTTGTAAATATTTTTTTTTTACTTTTATAAAAATTTAAATAAAACAATGAAATCAAAAAATAATTAGGCACAGGGCTACTCGTATATACTATCTATATGTACGTAATAGTACTAATAGTAAGTATGTGTACCTTTTTCCATATTTCTTCATCTCGCACCGGAGGTTCTTGCGCAATAAGAAAGATCGACAGTATTTTTCATTTGTATTCGCTTTTGCATTTATGGAAGTAAATTCTCCAGCAGTCATCTCCGTAGGTTCCTCCAAATATTCGACTAAAGCTTCAAAACGGATTTGTGTGGTGATTTGTTTAAGTGTATCCCTAAAAAAACATAAATGGCTTTATAGTATGTAGTTATTTTTGATACATTGATCTATTTCAGTAATTGTAAATATTGTACATACAGTGCTGGGGAAAAAAAAAATTGGGCAAACATATTTTATTACAAATTAGAGTCTGTTTTTGCTAAAATTACAAAATTTTTGAAAGCAATTGGCTTATTGTTTCATTTTAAATATATGTATGACGTAATTTTTTGAAAAAAAAAAATGTACCTGCAATTTAGGAGGAAAACCCGAAAAATGCCAAAATATTCAAAATACGTTGATTGGAGTTAAGGTAATGGAATAAATTAAACACTTATTTTTTAATTTTTGTTTTTTACTGATTTATAGAAATTCTATCTTGAATATTAATATTTTGTTGGACCGCCATTTGCTATTATTACAGCGATACACCTCGAGCCGCACACAGTTCTAATCTTTCTATTGACAACTTCTTAACTGGAGCCACCTTAATTTTGCAACTAGCAGACTACAATGAAATTGTTCAGGGTTGATTTTGTGCCGCATATAGACTACAGCCGCGTATTCCCTCTTACTCGCATCACAGAACCCATGTAGTTCGAGATTCTGACTAGGTGTATGCAACCATCTTTGTATTTGCACTTCTTCCAACTGCGGGAGCTGCTCTCTGATCACCAACCATTTCTTCTTGACCTCTTGTGGTAGTTCTTCATCCCAATCTAGTGAAATCAATCAAAGTGTCTGAAATAATATTTTTATTTTAATTATTATCGAGCCATCCCAAAGAATCGAAAATTTGACTGCTGTCGGAGAGTAGTTTTCTTTTGGTCAGAACTGGCACACCCATGTTCACCCGGTACGAGAACACATCTGATTTTGGATTCCACAGTAGTCCTAACACCTTCACCATTGTATCGTCTTGGAGAAAATCCTTGATAACTTCCGCTCTATCCTCTAGTGGTGTTGTATGTAGAAATTCATCTGAGTTCGACACCCACTTCCTCAGTTTCATTCCAGCATCAGAAATGACATGGGCCAAGTTGTTTTTTAGTTCTACGGCCTTTTCCATCGTTTCTGCGCCAATCATTAGATCGTCCACATAAGTACTGTTCCTGAATACCGCGTATGTTGCCGGGAAATGATCTCGATGAATATCTGCCAGCTCGTTCAATACTCGCGTGGCTAAATAAGGAGCTGCTGTGGTGCCATACGTCAATGTTTTTAACTTAAAGTACTTCATAGGTTCCTTATCATTTGATCTCCAAACTATAGCTTGAAACTTCCGGTTTTCCTCTCTAAGGGCCGGCTCCGGTTTCCCTGTCAAAGACTATACGGAATTTTGATGATTTCATGATACCATGCTGTGGTATGTAATTACAGTTATGTACTTCGGTGCCTTGAATTTCCACCATATGACCTAAAGCTTGATACTGGTGCATGAATTGTGAGTAATGTTTTCTTAATGTAGCATCTTTCTGAAACTTTCGTTCCACGGATTTCTGACGACATAAAGCTAAAATTAATGAATTACCGAGTCCATTTATGTTCTTTCTAAATGGTAAATGTACCACGAATCTGCCTTCCTTAGTTCGTTGCGTTGTTTCTACGAATAATCGTTCGCATTCCTCTTCCTCAATCGTTAATTGCTTACTATTCGGAACTGCTTCTATTTCCCAAGATAGTTTTAACATGTCATCAACTCTATGCTGTTCTTCGTCAATGTGTGCTATATTGCTTGAGGTCACGTGTAAGTTGTCCACTTCCAATTCTCCGCCTAGGACCCAACCAAATATCGTTTCTATTGCTATTATATTGTTCTGGTATCTAATCCTCCCATCCAATAATACATTAAATACATGCTGCACACCTAAAATTATATCAATGTCATGGGATTTATTGAATTCAAGATCAGCTAAGAATACATTAACATTGCATAATTTTGTATTGAATGAATGAGCTGGTAATTTTGCACATAGTTTTGCCATTATTAATGCGTCAACTTGGATTTGTTTTTGTGCATCATGGCGAGCTCTTAACGTCAGAGTAACTATTCCCTTGGTAACCTGACTCCCCGAACCACTGATACCTGACACGATGGTACGATTATTTCGTCTAGGTATTTTCAATCTGTTGCAAAATTTCTCTGTTATGAATGTTGACATGGATCCAAAATCCAACAGCATGCGACATTCATGTTCAAATCCATTTTCGTCGACCACTTTTACTATTGCTGTTGGTAGGATACAGTTAGATAATATATTGGATTGAGCATTCAGTGTTGTAGATTTCCCTGCACCTGGTGTAATAATTTGCTCCTTCGCCTCATCTTGTTGGAGAAGAGTGTGATGCTTCTTCCCACAATTGTCACATATCGATCTTGCCAAGCATCTGAATACCGGACGATTGATTCGTAGACAATTGAAACAACGGTTATCTGACTTAATGCATTGTCGGAGCTCCATGACTGAAAATTACTGGAACTTCTTACATTCCAACAAAGAGTGCTCAATTTTACATATTGGACTGCTTTTGCTTCTGTTGTGAAGTATACCTTTGTTGTCTTTGGATTTGATAATCGTTTGATCGGGGCTGGTTTTGAAGATTCCAATGCATCTGAACGGTTTAATAAAAATTTAAAGAAACTCGTTAAACTTAATATATCTTCTTCACAAGATGCTTGTGCCCATAATGCTCGAAATTTAGCGTCCAATTTTTCTTCCAATAAATGAAGTAACCAAACGTCTCTGGATTCAGCATCTTTTCCTAGAGCCTTCAATCCTCTAACTACTTCATCGGATGTGTCCAGTAGCTTTCTAATATTAATGGCGTTTGCCTGATGAATTGCCGGTTGGTCCATGAATCTCCCGATAAATGCCTTTATAGTATGTTTTTTTCTATCATACCTGGCACACAACTTATGAAACGCTTCAAAATAGTTTGATTTAGTAATAGAAATATGTTTTAATAAACTATAAGCCTCGCCTTTCAAGAACCCTTTTAAGTATTGGAATTTGTGTGGTGGTGACAGATTGTTATTTTCATGAATGGTTTTCACGTACAAATCATCGAATGATTGCCATTCCGTATATTGGCCCGAAAAAGGTTCGATGTTTATCTTTGACAATCTTACGTCAACAGAATGCATCGTAGTAACATTCATACTGGTATTGCATACTTGTAAAGTTTCGTTCGCATTATACTCCCGTATACATCGATTGAACCGTGATTCCACAACGTAGTATTGTTCGGAAAAATCGATCATCCAATCCATAATTTTCATTTTGCAATTTCGTCTTTTCAAATGGTATAAAATACTTTCTCATAATGAAAACTACTATGACTATATCACTCATTAAATTATAAAAATCAATGTATGCCTGGTTTTTCTAATAGTTAAAATATAGTAACTATGGTTACATCGATTATATAAGCCTTTGTATAATCGATTATATAAACATTTGTAAAATGTAGTAGCATAATTAAAATCGTGTAGGCTTAGCAAATTTGAAATTTGGCAAAAGAAAAAACAACAATTCTGTTTATATATGTCAGTTTCCAGTTATCGACTTATTCTATTTAAATTTATTGTTTTCTTTATTCAAGATATAGTCTCCTGTATACCACACGACAATGGATAATTTTCTCTTATTTCGACGTATTGCCTTTGCAAAACACCACTCGACCTTCGGTCTCGTGGTGTTTCAGGCAATACGTCTCGTATAATCGAAAATTTTCGATCGTCTTGTGGTATAACATACGATTATTTTTACAGTAATAAGTAATGTCAAATTTTTAATAATATTTACATCGAGAATATGAATTAAGGTAAGTGAATTTGCATTATTTAATAACTACCACTAATTACTTAATAAAAAATGGTTTTTCAGGGATTTTATGTTATGCTATGGATACGTCGGTCTTCAATTGTGCTAATTAGATAAGTATTTTTATATTTAATTCTAGATATATGTATGTTTTATTTTAAGACCGATTCCTGTGTGTAATAATTTTTTTTTTTCATTTCATTTCAGCTTCCAACAACTACTAAAGACAAAATCCCAAAGGAAAAGCGGGCGGGCGTTATTTATAAGATCCCAAGCGACTGTGGTAAACGTTACATAGGTGAAACTTCAAAAACTCTATCAACAAGAATATATCAACATAAATATGACCTAAAATATACAAAGAAAAATGGTGATAATATAACACAATTCCTTATTGGATTTTGATTGGATTGTGTTACATCACAAAAAAATAAAAATTCAATTAATTTTAAAACAGACTGCAGAGGCCTCCAATATAACTATCTAAGCTTACGAAATTAGGCGTTTTTTCTATCGAAATATTTTAGATTTGTCAATGCGCCACAACGACAAACAAGGGACATACTATATATGTAATTACAACAAGACATTTCAGAGAGATTTTTTGCTGACAGCCATAGTTTGTCACAACACTATCTTTTAATTTGTATGTAGTAAAATTATTAAGATGACAACATTGACAAACAATTACATCCTCGAATTATCTATAACATGGTTATTCTAAATTCATTTTTAGGATAACACACAAAAAAATACAAACAACAATTGCATACTATATACTATATTCCTCAATGTCACCTGTACACTGAATACAAAGCCAAAAAACGAGCTCAAAATATAGAAATTATGAAAAAATTGAGAAGCAACGAAGAATACAAAGAGAAAGAACGAGCTGAAAATAAAGAATCTATGAGGCAAATACGATTTAGTGCTGAATACAAAAAGAGAGAACGTATTACAAATACAGAAAACATGAAAGTTTTAAGAGAAAATGAAAACAATCGCGAAAATGAGAAATATATGGACAAAATTGCAAAGCAGCGTAGAAGATTATTAGATTTGTTAAAATACAGAGAAAATATTAACAATAATTTATTAAGAAATGAATCAGATGTTGCAAAATTGCACAAACAGTTTTTAAAAGTTCGTTCGTATGTACCAGATCTTGTTTGCTGTTGTTGCGAAGGTTTGTTTTTCCCACATTCCGTTAATATTTTTAATGCAAAGAAAATAAAAGAGTCCACATCAGAAGAATTTCATAAACAAGTTGTTAACATCAATTCCGAATACATGTGTAAAACCTGTCACAGCAATGTTTCAAAAGGTAATGTGCCAAAATTATCTACATGTAATGGTTTAAAATTTATTGACATTCCTGATTGCATAGAAGGTTTGTCTGCCCTTGAAGAGAGAATGGTATCGCCATACATAAATTTTATGCAGATTCGGCCATTGAAATCTTTTGTTTTAAATCCACAATTAGGAATAAAAGGTAGTGTGGTCAACATACCAATTGAAATTAATCATGTGTTAAAAGTACTGCCGCGTAAATTCAATAATATGGCTACTATCGTTGATTGAATACATTAAGATAATACCACCGAGATTTTCGCCGCTACGATCGAGTAACGTCTCCACTGTCGCTTATAGATAGAGACAAAATTGTTTGAAACTAGTTTAGCTCTTCTAGCAGCTTAGAAACTGCAAAATAGTTTTTTCTTTATAATATTTGTATTAATATTAGTGTAAATGGATGTATCTTTCGGTTTTCATTGTTTTGTTTTAATTTTTTCGTTTGTTTTGTATTTGCTTTCGTTCCACAATTTAATTATATTGGAAAAAGTTCATTGACATAAACAAAAACCTAAACAAACCTAAATTTTTTAATAAAATATTGACAATTTTATTTTTAATTTTAGTTTTAATTTTGAAAGTAATTACTTTCTACTAATTATTTTACCATATAATAAAATCAATTCTAAATAATTTTGAAATTAAATTTGGTTTAAATTCTTAAGTTAGGATTATAAGGAATCACAACTTCAGGGCTAGTTACAATCTCAGTTGATACTCATTATTTAATATTTTATATGAATGATCTGAAATTTTCAAGTTTGCAGAACGTTAATAAAACAAACACGAAAAATTATAACAAAATTAATTATTAATTATTCAGATTTATTTCAATTTCAATTCAATATTCGTATTAATTATCACTTCTATTTATAAATGGTTGATGATATCAAATTTTTTCAATTTTTTTTTAGAATGCAAACGTGTATCGTTATAAAAAATAAAAACTTACTTGTTTCCAAGGTTTATTTAGCCCTCTCAACATAAACAGTAAAGCATACTCCGAAAATGATCTTTCTCGACCTAATTCACCTAGGTCACTAAAACCGTACACAATGTCTTCTTTCGAACTATACTCCAATTCTGTATTGATACTCATTTCATCAAATACAAGCACACAGCGTTTCTCAAGTTCAGATGAGTCTTTGAATTTCTCCTTTAGCATTTTTAGGATTTGTAATGAAATTCCGGTCGAAAATTCGATGGTATTGTACCACCGAATAATTGTACTAGGGCTCGGTAGCGTAAACCCTTCTTTTAATAAAAATTTATAGAAACTTGGCGACCGATAATGAAATTTCAGAAACAAATCTTTCTCTTCCGGAGCCCATTTAGAATTTGGCGTGTGAATGGTTTGGACTTTTACAAAGGTTTTGACACTATCACTTTTGCCGGCCATCAATTTATTTAAAACACATTTGGTCTCATTTTTTAAAAATTGGTTTGGTTTAATTTTTTTCTTTTTTGGAGATAGTAATAATTCAACCGTCGGCACTTGATACTTAATAATATTGGAATAATTGAAATTAGAACTACTACTTTTTAGAATTTCTGGTAATGGAAACTGAGATTCATTTATAAAATTATTTGTTGTTGGTGTTAAATTTTTAAACGGATTGCAGAACGTTTTGGGATGATTTTCTTTATTAACTTTTAGCACAACACTTTCTGTTTCATGGTCAATATATTGTTCTTGGACTTGATTTTTGTTATTATCACATATATTAAAATTATGGTTAATTATTGTATTGTGGGGCATAACATCACTTTTACCACTTATATAATGTTTTGGAATGGCAAACATACTAAGTCTGGTTTTAAATGCACTTTGGTTTATAAATTTTGGATCAAAATGATCGTCACATAAATAAACTTTTTTATTTTTCGGAAGCGAAAATAGTTTTTTGTTGCCAGAATTTTTAAACCAAATATCACGCCGGTTGTCGTGGGGAATTAAAAACCGTGGAGACCCGTAGGCTTTCTTATTATTGCAGTTGAAATATGAACAATATTCCATTTTCGTAATAATTAAAGAAAACAATTAATAATTAAATTGTCTGACTCACGTTTGATAAAAAAACAACTGAATACATACAATAAAAAGGATGCTACTGAAAACGAACAAAAAAACAATACATCAAGTGATGCAATTGTTTTTATTTTTCGTTTGCTTTTAACATCTTGAAGCATTGGTTTATACATTTTCCTTAGGATATCGATATTAGTGAAATATTATACAACAAACTATTGTAAATTGAGCTTCAACGTGTTAATATTTAATTTTTTAATTTTTTTAAAACTTCAAGGAAAAATATATATTTCTTTAATGCTTGTGAAAGAGTAAAACATTTGATTTTATATTTCTTTAATGCTTTGTGAAAGAAAGAGTAAAACATTTGATTTTTTTATAAAGCATGATGTTTTTTGGTTTAGTGTTAGTATAATAAAAACCAAAAATTGTTTTTATTCCTTTCTAGCTGCATTGTTTTATTGAAACCTGGCTTTGTTCTTCTTAAACCAAAACCAAAATTGAGTTGCTCTTCGTTGGCCATGTGAAAGATGAAACAAAAAATTTAAGTTGTTGTTGTGTTCCGCAGTGATACTATCTATAATATACTCAATCAACGCTACTATACAGATAAAGTTGAAGATACATATGCTTCATTCAACCAATTACATGTTTGAATCAATCCGGCCTGCTGTTCTTTGCGAAGCAATGAAATTTTTAATTGACACTCCGCTCTATAAAAAATATGACATCAATATTGACCAAAATTATTTTAACCGCTTCGAAAATAAATTTGAAGAAAACGTGAAATTTGTTGTGGACAAATCTGATTTAATAGAAGAAGATAATGAAGTTCAAATTCAAAGTATGCTAAATGATTTCGAAAATTTTGATTCCGATTTTGAAACAGATGATAATGACGAAGTAATGTTAATGGACAGAAACAAAGATAGTGTCGACAAAGTAAAGATTATTGCTCCTGGCCAAGGTAAAAATCCTGTTCCATGGCATATGGTAGAAGATATCGACGAGTTATGCTTCCCAACAATTTTCGGCGGCCATAAACTACAAACACAAACATTTATCACATATAACGATCGAGCAAAATCAGAAAGCCGCAGAAAAGATCGGAGATCTTGTATACCGAGTCGGATATTGTTTATGGCAAAAAAAAGTTGGAACAAGCTTGTATTGCAAGTTTAAATGTTTGTTTACGCATAACAAAACAAACAAGGGACGTTAAGGCCGAAAATATTTTAAACAATGAATATGTTGACAAATTATTGCAATTGGATGTTGGATACAAATTTTTAAATAATGTACGATCTTCTCCATTGTAACATTCGTTTCATTTTTTTTTCTTTTTGGTCTTTTCTTCACTCTCATCGCAATAAGATTTAATTGCGGAGGGTCAACTGTATTGCCAATTTATTGTACCCTGGTTCAAATATTTTTTTTTATCAATGACTTCACATACAGACAACCTGATGCGATGAACCATAAAATCATTACGCATTTAACATTTTTTTTGCGGGGAATAAAAATTTACTAGATCGTTCCATTTTTTTTATGATCTCCGCTAAATTGCGGTTTTGTCATGAGATGATTTGGTGTAGTAAAAATAAAAATGAGGGATCATTAGAGTTTGGAATTTCAACCAACATGTTTGGCTGAAAGAAAAAAAAAACCTAAAACCCAAGTTAAAGTGTAGTAAAGTTTTTTTTTTTGTTTTTTTGATCTGAAATCGTAAGCGCACTCTAATACAAATTGATAAGCTTAAAGATTTCCAAAGTAAAAGAGTTAGTTGTGCTCATTTAAAAGAATTACATTTATAAATTTTAATTCAAGTGTTTAGAACTTTGGTTAAATTCAGTGATGAGCATGAACACAATAATTTGTTCTTATTTGGCTCATGGTGTAATTTAGAAACTATAATACTGTGGTTGAAAACAACGTATACAATAAAATGGAAAAAGTTGTAGCTTGAGTCTCATTAAATGGACTTTATTCTGTATCATATTATTGAATTTCATACAATAGAAATTGTGGCACCTCGATTTCAAGCTTAGTGATTGCGTTCAATTTGGTTGTGAAATTTTTTTTTGTGTTATTGTGCAAAATAATACTAAAATAAAAACGTTGGATTATGAAATCTACTTGTTATTTGCACCGAATTGTGTTAACGGGCTGTTCAACGCGGATTAAGTCATCGGAGGCGCATGCAGAGGTGTAACATATTTGTGGTGATAGCGGGTTTTATCGTACCTGATTTAGGACAAAGGGAGCATATGGTTTATGAACCGGGTGTGGTAATTGTTGGATAGCGGTTGTTGCTGGTGATAACTTATGACTGGCTGACGACATAACCAAGGACTTAAATTGATAAGTTGTGATTCTATTTTCTTTTCATTAGTTTTTTTTTGTCTCATTTATTGGACATTATTTAATTATTTCATTTTTTTTTATTATTATCTTAATGGTTTTTTTTTGTAATGATTAATTCAATTTTTGCATCTTATTATAATGCTAACTAGTTAAGTAATTTTCTTTTCAACAGTCAACTAATATTCTTTACTTATTTTGTTTCTTTATGATTTTTTTTTCCTCTGTTTTTTGAGATCTTTCGTTCTAGGAGAAAACCGGACTTGTCGAACCGTGGAAAGTGCTTTCTTCGTCTTCGGCATAGCAAGGTAACAATTAAACGCAATATTTTTTTTATTAAACATTTTGTTTGTATTGAAACCGGTCAACCGGAGTAATATTACTTAGCTGTAAAATTTCATAACATGATATAATTGTGATAAGATGTTGTAATTACTTTCTTTATTGTTTTTTTTGTTGATTTTTCTATTATTTGCTAACTTGTAGTAAGATAATAAATTTTTATTGTTCACGAAATTGAGTAAATAATGTTCCTAATAAAATGTATTAAATCATGTTAGAGTTAAAGTATAATTTTTTTGTTACAATGAGTGGCTAGGTCCGGACATAGATATGGAGTGATGTAGATTGAGGTAAGTGATGTGAGTTGAGTAACCTTCCATCTCCCGCCATAGTTGCCAGAATACAATCCCACGACTAACATACCTCTCCGTTAGAGCTAGCGGCACAAATGATGTATTCTGGAATCACATGATAATCATTTACGGTTTTTTTTTTTGATAACGTTAATTCCCTAAAGGAATGGCGTTACACCATCTCACTGGGAAACAAAAAAAAAAGATTTAATGGCAACGATACGACAATTGGGAAAACCAACAATATTTTTAACCCTTTCATCTGCTGAGAAATTTTGGCCAGAACTTATAAAAACGTTAGTCAAATTAAATTGCGGTAATGATATTACAGATCAAGAGGCATTAGAATTGGATGATTTCCAGAAAACAAATTTAATACGAAACGATCCAGTAACTTGTGCACGGTATTTTGATTACAAAGTAAATAAATTCATATTATATTTAAAACAAAAAAAATTCATTTTCGAGCACTATTTGGTAGAGGATACGTAAGAAAGGGTTGAATTTCAAATGAGAGGATCACCTCATGAACATGTATTTTTATGGTTACGAAATGCACCAAAATATAATCCAACAAATCCTTCAAATATTAGCGAATGCATATTGTTTATTGATAAATTTGTTACATGTTCTTTCGAAGAAACTAATCCATACATAGCAGTTCAGCGACATAAACACACGCATACATGCTACAAAGGGAAAAGGAATAAATGTAAATGTCGATTTAATTTTCCAATACCTGTTATGCCAAGGACAATGATTTTGGAGCCACTACCCGAGTCAGAGAAATCTGATAAATTACAAAAACATTTGGCAGGCATCAGAAAATTAATGAACTATTTTTATAAAAAACAAGAAGACGTACATTTTGAAGATATATTAATCAAATTGAATATAACTGAAGAGCAATACGTGGCGGCTTTGAGATGTTCGTTGAAAAGAAGTCAAGTATTTTTGAAAAGAAGCAGTTTAGAAGTGGATATTAATTGCTACAATAAAGATATTCTTAAATTGTTTGAAGCCAATATAGATATACAATTTGTATTAGAAGAGTATGGCATAGCATCATACATAATAAATTACATTGGAAAAGTAGATGCAGGATTATCTAAATTATTGCGCGATGCCGCATCTGATTTAACAAGAGAAAATAAAGGAATCAAGGACAAATTTAGAAAGATTGCTAATGTTTTCCTAAATAGCAATTTTATGTCAGCTCAGGAAGCTTATTACCATGTACTCTCATTGCCTTTGTCGAAAAGTAGCAGACAAACCATTTTTATTAACACTAGTCCTAGTAATGAAAGAGCCAGGATGTTAAAATCGAATAAAGTAATTCAACAGTTGGATAAAGATTCCACCGAAATATTTGCAGAAGATATATTGACAAAATATAGCAAAAGATGTTGTTCTTTGGAAGATGTTTGTTTAGCCGACTTTGTATCTAGTTACACAATGAGGAACAAAAAAGTTATTGAAAATGAGGATGAAGATGTTGAGGAAATCATACACAACTGTAGAAGAAAACCAGCCATTATACGGTATAGAAGATACAAACTCATTCAGGATTCTAAAAATTATTACCGCGAACAAATTTTATTATATTTGCCATGGAGAAATGAAATGACCGAAGTAGAAAATTTGAATACTGAATTGGAATATAATTTAAATTTTCATGTAATTGACGAGAACAGACAAAAATATTCACTGATTGGTGACGAAGTTCTGGATGCTGCCTTAGAAGATGCCCAAAACCAAATTGAGGATGTAGAATAACAGGAAGTCAATAGTTTCATGGCCGGTGAATTATCTGCAGAACAAAAAGTAGATATTTTACAGCAACAAGGTAAAGAAATTTTCAAAGGAAAAAATCAAAACCGTTTCACATGCCCTAAAAGAATTTTGGAAAAAGATTTGTTTACATTGATGTACAATTTAAATGTATCTCAAAGAGAATTCGTAATGCATGTCTTACATTGTTTTAAAACTAAAAGGCTTCCGATTAAAATCTTTTTAAGTGGTTCTGCAGGTGTTGGCAAAAGCACCGTTATTAACTGCATTTATCAATTATTAACGAGTTATTTCGATAATATTCCTGGCACAGAAAAAGACAAATTAGTAGTATTATTATGTGCACCATCCGGTAAGGCGGCGTTCCTGATTAATGGTGTTACCTTGCATACCGCATTCGCTTTACCAGTATCACAGTTTGGTGGTCAAATGCCAGAATTATCTGCGGATGTTGCCAGTGGTATAAGAGAGAAGCTCATTCATTTGAAATTACTAGTAATTGATGAAATATCGATGGTAGGCAGTAGAGATGTGCAGTTTCGTTACTTTTAGGTAATCATGGGTACTCGTTACTTTTGACGTAATACTCGTTACTTTTTATTCGTTACAAAGTAATCACTACTATAAACAAAAAAATGTGTTTTCATTGTTTGTATGTAAAAACACAAACGTAAGGAGAAAAAAAAGACAGAACTAGATTATATACGTTGGATTCAACTCAATGAAGCAAACTAATTTTTTTTTTGTTTTTTGTTTTCATTTTAGTAGGTACAAAGTAACGAATATTTTTTAACCGAAGGAATCGTTATTTCGAATAGTTAAAAGTAACGAGTATTAAATAACGAATAGTTACTACCCGCACATCTCTAGTAGGCAGTACTCTCCTAAATCGTGTAGACACAAGATTACGTCAAATTATGGGAGTTAATGATTTTTTTGGTGGTGTCTCTGTTCTACTTGTTGGTGATTTGAATCAATTGCCACCTGTCATGGATTCACCTATTTACAAATTTTCCTTACATTCCGAAATGAAACTATTTTTTGATACAAATCCTCTTTGGGATCAATTGAAATTCTATGAACTTAAAGAAATCATGAGACAGAAAAATGAGAAATTATTTATAGAGGCATTAAATTATTTAGCAATCGGACAAATGTCGAAAGAAAATGAACAACTCATCAAATCTAGAAATGTTGTTGAAGCAGATGTACCCGAAAGTGCAATTCGCTTATTTGCGGACAATAAAAATGTTGATTTATACAACCATATTAAAATTGATAGTCATCCAGAAACTGAATTTATATCTGAGGCGAAAGATATCATATTGGGAAAAGTAAACGATGCTACTAGGACACGAGTACTGGATTCACTGAAAAATAAAAAAGTTTCCGAAGTTAACGGTTTACCATTCAGAATAATATTTAAAATTGGTATAAAATATATGGTAACAAATAATATTGATGTGGAAGATGGGCTAGTGAATGGGGCTTGTGGTACGTTACGACATACATCATTTGAACCAAATTCTAATAATCCAACAAAAATTTGGTTAGATTTTCAATCGAAAAATATTGGCAATAAAGCAAAATTGAATTTAATGGAATATGTAAAATCGGAAAATATAGACAAAAGTTTAACTCCGCTCTCAAAATCCAGTGTTCCTTTGAACGTTTCAAAAAAGCTTCAGTATCAAACAATTAGAAAACAATTTCCTATTGTACCGGCAGAGGCTTTAACAATTCACAAAAGTCAAGGGCAAATATATGAAGATATATGCATAGATTTCACCCGTTCACATGTTACAACCCGTCCAATGTTATATGTAGCCCTAAGCCGAGTCACAAAATTATCCGGGTTATATATTTTAGGTGAATTCAAACCACCGAAATTAACGAAGAAGGATGATCCAGTTTTAATGGAATTAGACAAATTACGTACAGAGAAAAAAATAAATTTGTCCTTCAATAACTTGAAATCAGTTGCTGGCAAAATCATTGTATATCAAAATCTGTGTTCATTGAATAAGAAACTTAAATATATTTTAAAAGATGAATGGTACCAAGAAGGGCAGATTTTAATGTTTTCGGAAACTTTAACAAAATCAGGCGATGAGATTAAAATAGAAAAGTATAAACAAATTTTTTTGTCTAATGCAATAAAATACTCACGTGGAATAATTGTCTTGCAAGAAATAATATTTTAATCAACAATGTGGAACACTTACTTGATACATACACTCATAATGGCACTGTCGGTCATGTAGAACTCTTTAGTTTTAAAATTCAAAATTTTTACGTTATAACTGGTTACAAATCGCCGGCATGTTCGAATGCATTACTCGAAAAGAACATTGACAAGATGATGTTGAAAAGTTTGTTTTGGGTGATTTTAACATTGATGTTAAATGCAATACAAGCAAACAAGTGATAACTAAAATGTTCAGCAAGTATAACTTATCTAGTATGCTTCACAATGATGCTGTCACTACCGATCTAAATACACAAATTGACGTCATATTTTCGAATGTCTCTTTAACAGGAGGAGTTTATGAAACTTATTTTTCATCCCATAAACCCTATACGTCATATTGGAAAAATTAAAAAATGAAAACAAACTTTTAAAACAAAATACTTCTCAACGATTTATTTGATCAGAAAAAAACATTGGAACAAGAGTGTAATAAGGATTTGAAAATATCTTACAAAAATCTTGACAATGACAACTACTTCGATAACTCGTACACCTATATGATTGAAATGATGGATATTATTCTTTTTGAAATTTTTAATATAAATGCTCAATCACCGTGTTATTTTCGTATATTCTTACGACAAATATTCTCCAGACAAGAAGATGTACTAAATATGCTTAAAACAGCCATATCTACACGCAATAGTGCTATTTTTCGTGGGCAAGCAGAGGACAGGCAGCGTAACAATAAAATATACAGCCCATTGCAAGACAGAGCGGTTGTTATTAGTACAATAGGCGATGGTTCTTGCTTGTTTAGATCTGCTTCATTATGTCTTTTTGGCTATGAAGAAATGCATGTAGCCAAGCGTGTAATATGTTGTTACATTTTCGGGGGACACTGGAATTATTTTCAACATCCGGACAGGATGAATTTTCTTTATGAATATACCAATGTGCGCAGTTTAATACATAATACGGCTGATAGACGCATTTGGGGTAGTGGTGTTCACATAAAAGCCATTGCAATAGCGGCTCAACGTGATATCTTCGTGTATCAAGAAATTGATACAAATGAAAGCAACAAATACCATAGTTTTGAGGATTTGCAGAGGGCATGTAATATGGGCTTTTTAAACAAAATACATTTACTTTTTACCCAACAGTTAGATGATAACGACACAGAAGAAATATTTATTAACTCCTTCAATGCCATCGTACTTTTATATACTGATCCTGGTACAAATATTGCTCATTACTCTGCCGTTCTCCCAAAATATCTACAATTTAGTTTATTCAGACCAAAGTACAGAGGAGATAGAAGAGCACATATTGGTGAACTTGCACCAGATTCTGTTATAGAGATAGATTGGGCTATAAAACCGTTCATAAAGCAGATTTAAATAAGACATTTCCGTGAATACTTCAGGCCAGTTTATGTAAATAATGCTTCGGATATGAGTAGTGTGGCAGAAGTAGCGAAATTTAATTTGCAAGAACTACGTTAACAATTTTATAATATGTTAGAACAAATCCACCATTCTGTATATTATATTTTAAGTACTATTTGTGAATTATTTTAAATTAAATAAATCAATTTATATTCCATAATAATCCTGTTTCATAATTGACATGAATGGTCATTTTCTGATCAAATAAACCCCATCTAATTTGTATATACATATGTACATATTTTATTTGCTTTTTTATTGTAGTGTTTTCATTATTGCATGTAATAGGATATATTTAAATAACTTTATCATCAGTAAGTGTTCAATATAAGGATATAACACAGGTTTTATTTACGCGGTTTTATGCCATTTTTCTAAAAAATATTTTAATATTTTTAATTGTTGGACATGATCACTTGATCTAATAAATTTTACTTTAATTATTTAATATGTATTTACTTTTTTTATACATATCTTTCCCAAAAAAATCACGTGTGTTATGTAGTCGTATGAACAACTTTTATTTTTATTCTGTAACTATTATCAAATTTTATTAAGGTATGCTATAACTAACATAGAAAGGTAAGTTGATTATCAAGTGATAATTGTTTTTGTAATTGTTTTTAAGTTAACAAGTTCACAGAAGATTGTTACGACTTACTAGTCGTTACATGCGTTTTGAAATATTACGTAGCAATATACTACCCAACTAACATTTTGCCTTATAAATTTTCTTTTAAGAATATTTTTCACTGAAAAGAGCCCTAGAATAACATTCTCCAAGAATGTTTAAAACTGAATACTTATTAGCTTCTTGTAAAAGAAGTGCCGATTTATAAACTATATTATATTCCTACATGGCATTTTTACACCTTGACAGATTCTATTGTAAGGCTGTTTCTTACACCACACTTAGTATACACTTATTGTTTTTAGTGGAAAAGTTTTCTTAGCCAAGACATATTTAGTCTTACAGTTCTCTTAATTTCTTTCTTTATGAGTGTTCTGTAGGATTTCTCTTGACCAAGAGTTTTGTAAGATTAAAACATAAACAAATCTTTCTAGAGAACGCTATAAGATTACATATGGTTTAAATTCTTTAGCAAGAGCCTCGAAAGCGAGTTTCTATTAGAAAATATGACATTTGTTTGAGTACCGCAAAAAACAAAACTTAGTGATTGACGTAACTGTAAAACTAATTAATGTTAAAAATCGAGTGTTAGAAATATTACAGTTTTATTCAGTTTTTTTTATTTAAAATAATATAGTAAATATGTCTCTAAATATCAAAATATTCTCTTAATACTCTTGGAAAAGTTCTCTTTAAGAAAAACTCATACTCGTACCTCTCCCTTATTAGATACTTACTTTATTCTTACATAGGAAAATAATTAAAAATATTATTTTAGGGGGCTCAGGGTAAATCTCATTTACCTATTTGACGACAAAGTATACAAATACACAGTTTAGCAAAAGTATAACCGATTTGTTGTATCAGGTGAATCAGGCCAAGTCCAGGAAATGGTGCATGCATATTGCTTGTATATTTTATATTTTATACAGGTCAAAATTAACCCTATACTGACATTTTTTTTTACAAGCTCTTTCAGACCATATGCTACAATTATTAATGATCGTTGTAGATGATCAGCACAACGAACGAGATTACACACAATTGGACGCGGCGTTGTGCTTAGCGCCGCGAATCGAACTCGAGACCGCGGTGTGTCTAAGCCGTCACCTTAACCATCACTATATGACTCTGCGTGAGATTACGTTCGCTGGCATCATAAGGTTAACGAACGTTTAAAAAAATAAAATATCATTTAGAATACATTAATCATTTTCAGAAGTGTGTTTATACAAATTGAACATTTTTGAAATAGAATGTCCTAGTGGCATAAATGTACTTCAAACAGAATAAAGTTAGAACCGATAGAATCAAACTATTTATTATTATTATATAGATTTGTTATTATGTATGTTCATATTTTTTTTGGGTTTAAATATGTTAACAAAAAAAATCCCATATATGAATATTAGAAATGTGCGTATACATTTTTTGCTATAAAGAGTGCATGTACGTGTGTAATGTAATTAGGTTTTGTGGTATTGTGTAACAATCTGGTAACAATAAATTTACAACAAACAATATTAAACTTTAATAAATTCGGCATTTTCGCTTTCAAAAATTTTATTCACCCTTTGAACTTCATGAAGAATCGGTTTTAGAAAACATAAATAAACAAAATTTAGATCATCGTCGAATATTTTAGCGAGGATAGTGATAATTTGAAACAGTTTTCTTCCTGTTCTGCTATACGAAAATATGTTTTCAGCTCGAGGAATTGTTTATGAATTCTGCTAACGGCAGATTCTATTGACAACCAACGAGTTGCACATGATTGGGTGATTTTTAGGGGATCATGCCCGTCATTTGGCAAACCAATTGTAAGTTTCACTTATTATGAACTCAATATCTTTTGGAACGCATGCAACTGCAGCGGAAGAAACAGCCAGCTGAAGTGAATGACACACACATGGTATTAGAATTATTCTAGGATTTAATGCCTTTAATTTAGCAATAACGCCAGTCATAACGTTCGCGTTATCGGTCCCCAAACCAGTCATATTTTCAATATTTAAATTATATTCTTTCAGTACCGAAATAATTCCGGCAACTCGAGCTTCAAAAGTTTGGTTTTAATAGTTTTCTCGAAATGACTATAGTATTTTATCACAATGCCTAAAAAATGCAATAATATGTTGTCCTAATTTTCTCTATTAACTTTTCTAGGCACTTACCTAAATATTTGATGACACTAATATCCGTAGACTCATCCACAAGGAGACTAAATGGTCTTTCGCCAACATCTTTCTTTATTTGGGATTTAAAATATGGATACCATAAATTCATGATTATTGCGCATGCTATTACGAGCTTCTGCTTCGTGACAAGCGATTAGCGTTGGCGTGGCCTTAAATTTTATGCTTGTTTGTATTGCCGTTGAGAATGGTTCTGTTGTGGCCACATGTTTTTTTGTATTAACATGATCCTTGAGGTTGGAATATTTTGGCTGTTTAAAAATTGTACGACAGTATTTGCATTCTACAGAATTTTCTTTTAAAATGGTCAATTCTTTTAATAAAGGATCCATGATCCAAGCCTCTCTTGCTTTTTAGCAATATTTGATTTTTTTTGTGAAGACCTATCGTCACTGTGGGTTATATTTTTTTCGGAAATTGAGTCTTCGCTTGAATTGCTGAACCCACTTTGTGTAGCATTTCCATTGCTACTTGTTGATGCGGCTGAATTGCTTCGAGTATTCGGAGATTCGTCACGCTGACTGTTTGTGTTGATCACACTAAAATATCTACAAGATTAACAATAATTTAAGAAACGTATTTTATTAATTATTAATTAATAGTTTGTGGCAGCAAATACACTGTAATATTTTACCTTTTCATGATTACATTTACTTGAACCTCGAACTAAAATTCCGAATAAACCTTTTTAAGAAACTATGTATATACAAATTTAATTCACTGAATAAAATCTAACCTATAATTATTATTATGAATCAATTTAATTTGATTATTTAGGCAATGAAATTAAGTTATCCAACCGCACAATAAATTGTTATATTTATATTTTAATAAATACTATTTCGCTAAATTCTTTTATTTTTTGCTGCATCGAAAGTAAAACACGTTAAAATATGAAGAAATTGAACTTGAAATATTCTCATAAAATCACGAAAATACGTTGAAAATGTGAAAATAAAAGAATGCCTTGAATTAACCGTAGAACTACTAATGCATTATGCAGTATAGTGGAAGAGTTACAAGCCCAATAAACAAATGAAACAGATTTCATCACGTTGCATTTAGGTAAATAAAAAATAAGATAACTTCATAATTAGAAAAAAGAGCAATAAATCACAAAATTATAAATTTTTTGGTTATAACAATAAAATAAGAAATTCAGTCAAAAAACCACTTGCTTGGGCCCAATTCCACTCAAATAAACAGTCGGCTGGATTTTTTAAATTTTTCCAGTTAAACGCAATGAAATCCAGTCAAATTTGACTGGAAAGCAGTCAAAACGGCAACACTACTGGTTTTGAGTGTGCTACAACCAAAAACGTGTGTTGTTCAAAATAAAAACGATACACTCGATTTGAACAAAACTCACAAGATTGTTTTTGGTGTAAATTTAAAAATTGTGAGTGTTGTTACATACGGATGATCTACATACAATCAACATACATCAAACCAGCTAAGAATTTTGGTTTTAACATTTTATTTTATTATTACATATTTAAATTTATAAATATTTATATTAAGTATATTTGACATTAACTACATTCACATTAATTAGTTAAGTTTAGTTAGTTGGGGTATTTATTAATACATGTTTAGGGGAGTTAGTTAGTATAGTAGTTACTTTATTAATTACTAGTATCGTACACATACCTTCATTGGAAGGATTGGAATATAAAAATTAATAATTAATTATGTGTAAACGCAAAACCAATTGAATCATTAAAATTAATTCAGTGTGCTAAATTCAGACTTCTTGTTGTTGTCTTTAATTGAAGTAATAGAGTTTGTGTTATAAAATGGAATTTTTATTTTCCGCAATTTCAGATGAGTGAATTATATTTTGTTGAGTTGAGAATGGGGTGAAGCTCAGGTGAGTATATTGGGTAGGTAGAATGAATGGTAGCTGGTTCTCTGTTTTACTTTTTATTATTTATTTTATACGGTCATTACAGATCTTTTCACGTTTCGGTAACCCCACGCCATAAGCTCCTGAGCTTTAGCCAATGCAATTGACCGTTATACCGAAACCTCTGTATCGATATTTTTTATCTGTAAACAATTCTTATAAGAATGTGTGACTAACCAGTCGAAATATTTGAGCGAAGTTAATAATAATAATATATAAACATAAAACGTATATTTCTCTATAATAAGCTGTTTAATTTAAACAAATTCCAAAAATGAATAAAAAAAAAATCTTCTGCTAAGGATCATAGTGGCAGGCCAATTTGTTAGGTCGATTTAGTAGAGAGTCCTATTTGCTACCTCTTGGACAATGCTGAACGCGGTTTGCTTGTGAGAGTTTTTGCTACATCAATAATTGTGTTGCCTTTTCCCATAGTTAAAAATGAATAAAAAAAAAATTCTGCTAAGGATTATGGTGACCTGGCAAATTTGCTATATTGGCTTTGTAGAGGGTCCTATTAGCTACCTCTTGGCCAATTTTGAACGCGGTTTGCTTGTTAGAATTTTCGCTACATCATTAAATGTGTTATTATTATTATTTACTAGAGGGCCATGTGGGCGATAAGCCACCTCGCACCGCGACCTAAAAGATCTATTGTGCTGGACCCTGCTTAATTATCCGTCCAGTCAATATTCAGGCTCTTAATGAATCTGACAATACTACTGGCCGGTACAAGATACATACTATCCGGGCTCATTGTTCTCCCTCCTAGATGTTGCAGTCTTTGCTGGAAAATGGCTGGGCAATGGCACAGAACATGTTCCGCTGATTCCGCTTACAGACCGCAGAAGCGGCATCCATCTGTCGTACTTAGGCCCATCTTCTTAAGGTGATACCTTAAGGGGACATGACCTGTGAGCAAGCCAGTAAGCAGCCTCAACTCAGGTTTCCTAAGTTCAAGACACTCCTTAACCCTGACAGACGAAGGTGATATAAATTGTTTCGCCTGCCGTAAACCTGGAATTCTGCGCCAGTAGGAGGACTTTTGAACATCCTCCCAGCGTTTTACCGATGCTCTAAGGTGTCCCTTAGTGACACCGCAGAAGGGTTCTGGTCCAAAAAATTGAGAGGCAGAACCCTCACGGGCGAGGCCATCAGCTGCCTCGTTTCCTTCGATTCCAGTGTGACCTGGCACCCACATAAGTGTTACCTTATTTGAACCTGCCAGATGTTTAATAACCTTCAGACAATCCCATACCAGCCTTGACTCAACGGTACAAGACCTAAGAGCTTTTAAGGCTGATTGGCTGTCTGATACAATATAAATCTTTGCATCGTTTAGGCCTTTTGCTATGCCTATCCTAGCGCAAAGTTCTATAGCATGTACTTCTGCTTGAAAAACGGTAGCATTGGTACCCAAGGACTTCGAGAGGGTAGTGCCACTCCCGTGTATTCCTATCCCCGCCCCATCTTCCGTTTTTGATCCATCTGTAAACCATACCATGGACCCTAGCTCAAATGATGGTCCACCTTCCCTCCACACATCCCGGTCAGGTAACCTAACACAGAATGGTTTGTGGAAGTCCAGTTTAGCTGGCATACAGTCGGAAGGCATTCCTATGGTAGGGTCTGTCTGAAATTCCTTAAGGATTTCCATATGACCCACCATATTGCCTGGCTTGATATTTCCTTCCGCCTGCATTTTCAGGGCCATACTTGCAGCGTCCTTTTTAATATGCAGGTGTAACGGTGTCAGTCCTAGAAGTGTCTCCACCCCCGCGGTTGGACATGACTTCATTGAGCCCGTAACACCGATGCAGGCTACACGCTGAACCTTATTCAATAAGGTTTGCGTTGTCTTCTGCTCAGTTTTAGGCCACCATACAACCGATGCGTAGGTGACCATAGGCCTAATGATTGTAAGAAATGACCAGTAGATTATTTTTGGTTGTAGTCCTCAAGTACGCCCATAGAGTCTTTGACAGGCCCAGAGAGCCTTGATGGCTCTATTTTGAACTTTCAACAAATGTTGGTTCCAGTTCAGTCTTTGATCTAGGATAACCCCTATATATTTAACCTCGCTGGAAAAAGGAACAGTAGTACCGTTTAACGAGGGAGCTGTAGGCGCAAGCTTTGTCCTCCTCGTAAAAGGAACAATGACAGTTTTGCTTGGATTGACACTGAGTCCTTCCTGGTAACACCACTGCCATATTATATTGAGTGCATTTTGCATGCGATCAGAAATGACCTCATCAAACTTGCCTCTGATTATGATAGCCACATCATCCGCATAGCCCTGGACATCAAACCCATGGCTACTCAGAAGGACCAGTAGTCTGTCAATAACCAATGACCACAAAAGAGGAGATAATACGCCTCCTTGGGGACAGCCCTTTACGGCCTTGATGGTTACTGATTCGCCACCTAGTCTGGCAGTAATCTCACGATGTTCCAGCATGGAACGGATCCACCTAATTGTGGAAAGTGGAACCCTTTTTCCCATTGCTGCCCTCTCTATAGATCCATAGGAGGTATTATCAAACGCCCCCTCAATGTCCACAAAGGCACAAAGGGCAATTTCTTTATATGTCACTGCTTTTTCAATCCTCGTGACTAGCCCGCTAAGGGCCATAACCGTGGATTTACCAGTTTGATACGCAAACTGGTCCCGATGCAGCGGATTCTTTCCAAGGACCTCACTTCTTATTTGATAGTCCAGGATTTTTTCCATCGTCTTCAAAAGAAACGATGTGAGGCTAATTGGCCGATATGCTCTGGCCTGGGTGTCTGGACGACCCCCGCCCTTTGGTATAAAAACCACATTTACTTTCCTCCACAGTTTCGGAATATAGTTAAAAGCATAAGTTGCCCGAAACATCTGGATCAAGCTGGGGAGTATTTCCTCAATACCTTTTTGAAGTAAAGCTGGAAAGATAACATCCCCTCCAGCGGATTTGAAAGGTTTGAAAGACCCAATAGCCCATCGAACCTTGCTGGGTGTGAAAATTTTCCCAGAGAGACTCCAGATCCTACTGTGAGGCGAATAGGCCACCTCACTCGAAGGATCATATGAGTCCTCTTGGGCTCCTACCACTACTGAATCCGGAAAGTGGGTCTCTAACAGTACCTCTAAGGTTTCCTTCCGGTTTTCAGTGAACCCCCCATCTTGCTTCTGGAGAAGTCCTAAACCATTTGAATGATCCCTGGAAAGGACTTTCTGGAGACGAGCTGCAGAGGGCAATTCATTGATTCCCTCACAGAAATTCCTCCAGGTAGCCCTTTTGGATCTCCTTAGTTCGAGATTATATTCCGTCAAGGCCATCTTATACTCGCCCCATTCACCGGTGCGTTTAGCCTTGTTAAATAATCTTCTCGATTTTTTCCTCAGTTTACCCAGCGTCCCGTTCCACCAAGGGACCATCTTTGTGGACTCTCTTCGCTTAACTGGGCAGCTGTTCTCGTAAGCCAAGTGTATTGAATTATGCAGCTGGTTTGAACAGATCTCCAAACCCTCTGGAGACTCTATGTTCCCCACAACCGAGGGTATTTCTGATTCGAGTGAGACTCTATAAGAGTCCCAGTCGGTCAGTTTTAGAATTCTGATTTCCTGCCGCTGCATGGTCTCAGCCGCCAAATCGAATCTGATGTGCAAGTGATCCGATAATGAGGCCTCTTCAGACACATGCCAGTTTTTGACCAAGTCGCTAAAATGCGGACTAGCAAGTGTCATATCTAGGACCTCTTGCCTAATCGCATTTATAAAAATAGGTTTCCTTCCCCTATTGACAATGTCTACATTATTTGAGATAAGAAATTCAAAAAGGTACTCACCCCTGTTATTGATGTCCGTGCTACCCCACACCGTGTGGTGCGCGTTTGCATCGCATCCTATCAGGTAGGCCAGCCCATTGCGTTTGCAATGAGCTATGAGCCGCCTAACTTCAAGTGGAGGTATTAACTCTGAGTCTCCAGGAAAGTAGGCGGAGGCCATCATAGCCTCCTGTTTGCCTCTTTCACCCAGAACCTCCACCATTACTGCAACTAAGTCCCTGGAGATGAACTCTGAAATGGGAATAAAATTAATTTGCGAACTGGCCAACACAGCCGCTCTTGGACTCTGAGTTCCGTTATGATAAACTAACTTACCCACTTGATTTGGTATACCTCTAATCTGGTTACCAATGACCCATGGCTCCTGGATTAGAGCCATGCCAATGTTTTGGCAGATAAACCTGCGACAAAGGACGTCCGAAGACACCTTTGCATGATGCAGGTTTATCTGCAGGCAGGCGATGTGTGCCTTCACTTTACTGAAGGCCCCTTCTGAAGGCCCTGCTCAGCCTCCTTTTCAGCACCGCCACCACCCGCATGCTTTTTTTGTCCGGCCGATGGCTGACCAGTGTCCTCCATCGCCGTTCTGCTGGCCCCCGCTGCCTGAGAGCCTCCAGGCCTAACCAGTGGCTTGCACGGGGGGAGTCTTTGTGAGGCCTTCCCCCGCGGAACCCCCGGCGCCTTCCTCTCCCTTTTCCGCCTTCTCCTCACCTGTCTCCTGGAGAGGGCGGTCACCCCGGTGGTCTTAGCTACAGGTGCCGCTACCGTAGCTTCTACAGGCTTCACCACTTGGGTCCCGCCGACAGAAGCCGGCTTAGCTCTACTCTGACCACCCTTGGGATGCAATTGTACAGTCCCAAACTTATAGTTGACCTTAAAGCCAACCCGCTTGAGCTTCTCAACTGAAGAGTGGTCCATAGAGAACGTGAAAAAGGCCGAAGAGCCTTTCGCCTCTCTCCTGATCATCTCATCGGAGTTGAGAACTAATTTCTCAATCCCCGAACGGAGCTCCCCATCCGATAGACCACTCATCGAGAGTCCCACAGCGGAAAGAGGACCGAGGCCCTCGAACACCACCGCGGAACTATCGCTGGTATATGACGCTTTAGGAGCGTCATCATCCTTATTATTTTTCAACTGTTTAGACATTTTATTCCCACGAATTGCTGGGAAAAGAAAGTCGCCTGTGGGACACCCAGCTTTACCACAGGAAGGCTAAATAAAACTGGAGGGCGCCTGGTATCCAGAGTCCGCATACTTTGGACTGATTAACCTATCAGCCATTCATCCATCGGCATATGCTGTTCCACCTTAGATTAGGGTTTTTTATCAAGGGTTTCTCCTTTAGCGCCGTACTTTAGCCTGTGCCAAATGGTCAGAAGTACCAAAGGGCCTCAGTTACCAGTGATTGCCACGAAGAGGCAGTACGTACACTTGCGAATTGTGACCAGGTTACCCCTTCCACAATTGTACCCATCACGCCAGCTGCCTAAAACATGACCAGAACAGCTCGCGTAATGTGCACCCTACCGAAAGGTTACGGAGCTGGTAGATTACTCTACTCAACTTTGATCCCCCCCTCCAGTAGACGCCAAATCACCATTAAATGTGTTGCTTTCCCACAGTTCAAAATTATTAAATAAAAATTCAAGAAAATTCTTTTGCTCAAGATTATGGAGCAAAAGAAATTTTTATACTTACCTTTTTTGTTCATTTTTAACTATGTGAAGGCAGCACATTTATTGATGTAGCGAAAATTCTAACAAGCAAACCGCGTTCAGAATTGGCCAAAAGGTAGCCAATAGGATCCTCTACTAAAGAGACATACAAAATTTGTAGGGCCACCATAATCCTGAGCAGCAGAATTTTTTTTCACTTAATTTTTTAAAATTCATTTTTAACTATAACATAATCCAGATTCATACCCCTTTTTTTGAGAATTAGCTTCTCCAATGAACTTCAATTTGATCACAAAAGTTATTATTAATTTTTTTTTTTTATATATATTTCCCACTTTCAGGTAATTTCACGGGACTTTGTAGTCTCATGGCTGGTCTCCACTTGTATATTTTTCTCTTCACAAAAAATAAATGACAAACGGCTCCTGACATTTTTAGTATATTATACTTACTAACACTCATAACAAATAATTATATTTTCTCTGTTTTGATTATGTAGAAAAATTATTTGCTTTTGACATAATAGATAGTGTGGTCATTTTGCGACAAAATAATTTGTAATAATTTCTCTACCTTACTTTCTTTAATTTAAATTAATAATTTAATTACCTTTGTGTAATATTTTTTAATAATATTTTAATAGATATTAAGGGTCTCGTTTGTGTTGTGTTGATTTTTTTTTTGTTAATATTGTTCGTGTTGTAATAATTTTCTTGTTAATATTTTAGTTTTAGTTATTATATTTCATTTTTAGTTACATACTAGTAATTAAAAATATATATAATTTTACTGAAATTATGGACGAATATGGCATTGAAAGTATATTGCAATACGATATCATATGTTCGCAGCATATATTTTTGTTGTCCTTATTAGCTAATTTAACAGATGATTGTGTCGAAAGACCTGCAAGGCGGTATTTAGTACATCCTTTGGGATTAAGGAGAAAACGTCAAGGCTTTTTCCACAATCTTGTGCGAGAAATGCGCTTAAAAGATCACGAGACGTTCCGAAATTTCCATCGGATGTACCCATTCGAATTCGACAAATTGTTAAATATAATTGGGCCACACATGCAACGGGACGCAACACGGCGTGAAGTGGTTACGCCAGCTGAAAGATTGTCTTTAACTTTGAGGTAAGTTTATTGTTTCATAATTTTATACATACTTTATTTATGCATTTCTATATTTCCAGATACTTAATGCTAGTGGGGATTTCATGGTGTCCATTGGTAAATATGGATATCGCATCGGGAAATTCACTACTTCTAAAGTAATAAGTGAGACATGCACTGTTATTTGGGACTGTCTTTTACCTATTGTATTGGCCCCCAAAACAGAAGCAGAGTGACGAACAATTAGCTCAGATTTTGAAGCAATATGGAATTTTTCAAATTGCTTAGGAGCTATAGACGGGAAACACGTTAATATCCAGGTATTATTAATTACATAAATATAAAATTATTGTGACCAAATTTAATTATATTTTCTTTTCAGGCATTTGGTAATTCGGGATCAAGCCAATTTAATTACAAACACCAACATTCAGTTGTGTTAATGGCTGTGTGCGATGCCCGTTACCGTTTTACTATGGTGGATATTGGTAGTGCTCCATTTTTGGATCTGGAATCCTAAACAGATCGGCCAACATGAATTTTCCCGCAGATATGAATCTACCAAGTACGGAAAAGGTTTTGCCTTTCACATTTGTGGGTGATGAAGCGTTTCCGTTGCTTCCAAATTTGATGCGTCCTTATCCAGGGCGTAATACAGGTAGGTTGCCACTTGATAAGAAAATTTTTAATTATCGGTTATCAAGATGTCGGCGTAGAATTGAAAATGCGTTTGGAATTCAATTTCAAAGTTTAGAATTTTCAGACGACCTATCAATACAAGCCGTTCAACCGTTTTAAAAATAATTCAAGCGACAATCTGTCTTCATAATTGGATGATTGACGAAACCACCAGGTATGTTGATCGTGAACTGATAGATCGAGATGCTATCAATGGAAGAACCGTTGAGGGACAATGGCGTTCTGAGTTCCACATGCAATCAATTCGAAGGCTGGGTGGTAATAATTCGACACGCTTCGCTTATGAAATAAGAAAAGAATTCACAAATTATTTTATCAACGTCAATCCACTATCATGGCAAGAAATGTTTATAGAGTAAGGTACCTTTTTCATTTCAATAATTACATTCATTTATAATTAAAACTGTCCTTTTCAGGACAACCGATTAATTAAAATTAAAAAGAGAAAAAATTATGTAAAATAGTATAAGAATTTATTTAATTAACAGGTACATTTTTAAATTGGCATTTTAAATTTACTTTACTAATAATAAAATAAAATAAAATATCAGAAATATGTATGTTTAAAAATATCGATAACAAAAAAAACGACAACAAAAAAATCGATAAAAATATCGATAACAAAAAAAATTATTTCGGGTCCATTACAGCATTCAATTCTTTGATTTTTTTTTTCACTTCGGCATCCGGCAAACATCGCAACATACTTTCCAAGTATGCAATATATCTGCAAATATAGTCAGGTGAAGCAGGTGAAGATGTAGGTGGATCTGTAGACGGAGGTGCACACTTCGCACGAAACATCTCCCATGCCACTTTCTGTTGCTTCCCGATGTCGTCAACAATTTGACGTATGTCACCAGGAGTGTACCCGTGGGTCGATGTTGGACGAGGAGTTCTGTTGGCTCGTTTTTTTCTGATAATCTAATTGGCCCTGCGTTGCTGCTTGATGCACCAGGCAATGATTCCAATCGAGTCGTAATTCCTGCACAATTTTGTGTTGATTCAGCAATAGACTCGATCGAAAATGTCGTTGATCCGGCCGTTGAAGATTCAAAAGCAGGAGCAACGACAATGTCGCTCGAATCTAACACTTCATATATACTGTTATCCTCATCATTGAAATAGGGCAGCTCTGAGACTAACACAATCTCGTCATGTGCGTCTTCCATTATTTCAACACTAAAATTATCCAAAAAGGTTTGTGCTGAATTTTGGATACTTGGAGCCGCATAATTAGAAATAACCGTTCTGGAATTAATTAAAATAAGATTCATTACAAAATAAATAAATATTATTTATAAAATGGTACTCACTCCGAGCTAATAAAGTATTTTTTAAAATACCCCATTTCCTTTAAAAATTGAAGATTTTCTACTGTAAACTCCTTTTTTCCATCTCCACTCTTCCCATTCCGGCTGCTTTTTAGAGCTGTGTAGCGCCGTTTCAGATTGGGTACATTTTTTGGACGTCCGGATGACCAACTTCAATTTGAACTGTTTGCCACAGTACAGCCCGCTTTGCCATATTTTTAAAATGGGGATGGGTAGCATCCACCAACAATAAAAATTTGGGGTCCTTCAATAAATTGATTAATTTTTCTTCGATTGCTGAAAAATATTAAAATATTAATACAAGAACAAAATTATCAACCTTACTTCCCTAAAATAAAATTAATAAATTAAATTGTTATAAAATATTTTAGCTCATATAAAACCCAGTGAACGTCATCTGGCCATCAGCGATATATCTACTCACCCTGAAATTACAAAAATACCTAAAATTAAAAGTTTGCCTACAAAATAAAATATGTACGAGTACATATGTATATAAAAATATATTTTAAATTTATATGCTGTCCAAAATAACAATAAAAATATGTATGTATATTTACGTTTCATGTCCGACGGTACAAAATCAAACACCAGATTATTTAAATAAAAAGAAAAAGGAAACTAAAAACTATTTATTATTATATTAATAACTATTATTTTAACTAATTCACGTAATATATTCCACTTATATTAATTTACTATCAAAATTATTTTTTCACGAACAAAGATATGCGATTTTTTATTTTGAAATATGTCAAACCCAAATAGAAATATATTTTTAAAATGACATGAAATTGAGCATAAAATACAATTTATGCTCAAATGGCACAACGTCATGACAAAAATATTGAATATTTTGATCTTTTCCTCTCTTGACAAAATTCAATGCGCATGCTCAAATCCATTTTTGTGTATGTATTTTGGAAAATGTACTAAAAATTGTCACAAGGAAAAAAATGGACTAGATTTTTTTTTGTCAAGAGAAAAATACGAAAGTGGAGACCAGCCATTACCGTTTATATTGTTTTCCCAATAATGCTTGGGTAACAAACTCTTGTACTTAAAAATTTTCAGTTTTTTAATTCACTTTTATTTTAGGTTAACACATGCACTAAATATTTAACTAGTTAGTTATTTCGGTAGATTTAATGCACTAATTTATAGCGAACATTTGTTCGAATTCTTATTTACATTAGTTTTAATCTTAATTTTAAATTTCAGATATTATTTAAACTGTTATAATTAACAATATTTAGATAATGATAAAGTCATTAGATTTAACTAGGCACAAATTTAATAATTGATTGAAGCCAATCTGGCTTTTTAATTATATTTGCACTCAGAAAGATGAGAAGATACTTCTTGGTCAATAACTGCAGAGTTAAAAAAAAAGATAAAAACTGAGCACGGTGTTTGCAATTTCGTGAATTTATAATATTTTGAGATACCGTAATCTCGAACGATTTTCTCAATTAGGGCTCATAAAATTTTCAACACACAAAACTCAGGGCTTACCATCCATTTGCATTGGAACGCGCTTCACTCGTTACAGGGTAGCTAATAGGACCCTCTACTAAATGGATATAACAAATTTGCAGGGCCTCTTTAATCCTGAGCCGGAGAATTTTTATTTATTTAGTTTTTTAATTCATTTTTGACTATGGGAAGGCAACACATTTATTGATGTAGCCAATAGGACCCTCTACTATGCTAATATAACCAATTTGCGGGGTCACCGTAATCCTTAGCAGAAGATTTTTTATTTATTTTTTTAATTCATTTTTAACTATGGGAAGGCAACACATTTATTGATGTAGCAAAAAATTCTAACAAGCAAACCACGTTTACCCAAGAGGTAGCCAATAGGAGCCTCTACTAAATGGACATAACAAATTTGCAGGGCTGCCATAATCCTGAAAAGAAGAATTGGTTTTTTTATTTTTTTATTCATTTTTAACTAAGGGAAGGCAACACATTTATTGATGTAGCCAAAACTTTAACAAGCGAACCGCGTTCATAATTGACCAAGAGGTAGCCAACAGGAACCTCTACTAAATGGTTATAAGAAATTTGCAGGACCATCATAATCCTGAACAGAAGAATTTTTTTTTATTAATTTTTTTAATTCATTTTTAACTATGGGAAGGCAAAAATTCTTACAAGCGACTTGCGTTCAGAATTGTCCGAGAGGTAGCCAATTGAACCCTCTACTAAATGGATAGATCGAATTTGCAGCGTCACCAAAATCCTGATCAGAATAATTTTTTTTTTATTAATTTCTTTATTCAATTCTAACTACGAGTATGTGAAGGCAACACATTTATTGATGTATACAAAATTCTAAGAAGCAAATTGCGTTCAGAATTGGCCAAGAGGTAGCCAATAGGACCCTCTACTAAATAGATATAACAAATTTGTAGGGCCACCATAATCCTGAGCCGGAGAATTTTTATTTATTTAGTTTTTTAATTCATTTTTAACTAAGGGAAAGAAGGCAACACATTTATTGATGTAGCGAAAATTCTAACAAGCGAACTGCGATCAGAATTGGTCAAGAGGTAGCCAATAGGATTCTCTAATAAATGGACAGAACAAATTTGCAGGGCCTGCATAATCCTAAGTCGGAAAATTTTTATTTATTTATTTATTTTTCATCATTTCTAACAAAAGAAAGGCAATAGTTTATTGATGTAACAAAAATTCTAACAAGCAAACCTGGTTTAGAATTGGCCCAGGAGCAGCTTCTTCAATCCTCTACTATACTGTCATAACAAATTTTCAGACTAGCCATCATCTTGACATTAAGAATCATTTTTTTTTTTTCATTTTTAACTACGAGTAAAATATCTTATAATAAATTAAAATCCTGGGATGGATTTTTTCGCTCGAGTAATATATCTGGGATGTATTTTAAAGTTCGTACACCTTAAATAGTGTAAAAAAAAGGTAGTAGAGGTAATTTCAAATTTTCCTGCGATGAAAGTCTGGGATAACTTCAAGGGGTGAAAATCCAACTTTATGATTAGAATGTTTCAACAAAAAATCAGTAACGTGTGATCCACGGGTGGGTCAATGACATTAAACGCGTTCAAGTTTTTCGGAATTTCAAAGTTTTTTATTTCTTACTCTTGTATACAACTATCGAGTAACGAATTCTAGCATTGTATTTGAAAGATCTTTTGTTGATAAAATTTTAAAATTCACAAAAATTTCAAAAGTATAATAAAATTTAAAGAAAGTGATTATCTCTTCTAACCGACAACCGCAATTCTTACTTTATCAAACTAAAACATAATTTACATTACAAACTATAATTATACACCAACCTTATATTTGCGCTAATTAATTATTTAAATAGAATTTAAATATTAAAAAAAAAATAGATTTTTTTGCTCTTCAATTGAAAGTTAATTGGAAAACTTTTTCAATTATAGCAAAAAGAACTAAAAAAAAATTCACTGTAAAACTAAATAAAATGAAAGATTAAATTTATTTTGTAATCTTGTTATACAGCTAAGAGGGATAAAATTAGGAGTTACTTGTAACATTAAAAAAAAACTTCAAAATCAAACAGGACCGACATTTTTCAGTACAAAATTAATTCATTTAAACGATATATCCTTTATCACGTTCATATCAATCCAATTGAATTTCACCCTTGATTGTGTACTTGAAAATTCCTTAAATTTTGTAACTGTCGATGTTTTATTTTTTTGTTTATTTCGAACGTCCAAAATTACTTTAGACACAGTCAATTTATCTCTTTCAAAAACACAAACTACATACGACTTTCCTACATTTATGTGGGATTATATTTATAAAGTATTTGGGAGAGAAAATTATTTTTAATAATATATTCAAGTGATATCCAAACTCTTGAAAATTTTTCAACATTATCCTCAAAATAATATTTTTAGTTTTTTTATTGAGGAGGGGGGGGGGGGGAGGGGAGGAACAAACATGAAAATGACATATTTTTATGTTTGATTTATCGGATATTGTAAAGTTTTTGCTGCATGTTTCCTAAATACTTACCCGTAATAGGTCATTCATTACAAATAAAACCTGGACAAAATGTATTGTTATATTCTACTTGAGAAATCCTGTACGCATCCACAAAAATATGCGCCATTTATTATAATTAATTTTAATCCAATTAAAAAATAATAATAAAATTATAATTTTAATTCTTTTAAATAAAGATAATTTTTTTTTTTTTTTTTTTTGATATTTTATACATAATTATGGATAATTTTCACAGATTTTTCATTTTTCCACGAAAACATTTTCACTTTTAATGATAACATTTTCAACATCTTGATTTTTTTTTTTGTGTGTTACTTGTGTACGAACAGTAAGTAAAATTCGAGCAGCACAAAAAAAAAAGATTAATTGCGAGATTGTGGATTGCGGAAATGATGGTAGATTGGTAGTGATGGTAAAAAAGGGGTGATAAATATAAAATAATAAGTGTTAACAATAATAATTTAATCTGTAATAATTATATAGAAAAAAAAAATGGAATAAAATAAAATTCTGGGTAGTTACAGTTAGTTAGTAACTATTCAGCGATAATTTAATAATTTTTGTTTTGTTTATTTAAAATGAAAATCAGCTGTGGTTAATTCTGTTTATTTTGTTTACGCAAGCAATGTACAGTACATATACAATTATTTTTAATTATATGCAAGGATTATATATTAAAATCAATAATACGGTTTTAATTAATAATTTTGCTTGTATGATATAGTACATATGTTTATACAGATAAGTTACGTTCTTTGCTTCTGCTTTTCCTGGAACAGTCAAAACAATTATTATCAGTAGAAAAAATTCGATAATGATGGTTGTTTGTTTCTATCTTTATTATATCAAAAAATTACAACACATTTTTACGGGTAATGCTGCAAATATAAGTGTCATATTCTGGATGTATCGAAATTAGAATGCACTCATTTATATGGGTGTGAAGCTGTCCAAAAATTCCCATTTTTATTTATGTTTTAGTTTCACACTGTTAAATTGAATTCTAATTTGAAACATATCTAGATTCCTATTGAAATATTTAGTACTAAAAATGTAATTTTATTACAAAATCGTAAAGAAAAATTATTTCCGGAAGGTAATATTACTTAGGGTCGGCGGACATCGAATTTAGTCAGCTAATTTATTAACTAAATAAATGAGCCTTTAGTATTGATGCCAAAATTGCGCTTTAAAGATTAAAATTTGGAAGAAATTTATTTCCGGGGACAAGGGATACATCTTCTGGATGAATGGAGAATATATTCAGATTTCTAACTTGATGGCTTTATGTTTCTAACTTGATGGATGGAGAATATATTCAGTTATCACGTGAACTACCAGAAACTGAGCATAAATCTGTGACAAGGGATGTTTCCCCTTTATCAATTTCAGTCAAAACGCAAATTAAAATTCGAAAATTAAATCGAAACAAATTTCTCTGGTTAGGGGTACCTTCATAGCTAGATATGTGGATAATTTAATCAGCTGTTTCGTGAACTATCACAACTTGAGTCCAAATCTCTGACAATGGCCGTTAATGGCCTTTTATCAATTTCATGCAAAACCGCAGTTTGAAGTGTAAATTTGAAACATATTTGTTTCTTTCGTTAGGGGATACCTTTATGGCTTGATGGATGGGGAATTCAATCGGCTATTTCGTGAACTATCTTAATTGCCTAATAAAGTTTGTTTATATTATTTTTCCGCTTGCAATTGCTTCCGCTAGGCACTAGTCGTCAATAAATTTAACCTCTTTGCTCTCTGGCATTAATTACATTTTGATTATACTCATTTTCACACATCCCAAGAGGAAGAGTACTTGGTGCATTTTTTTGTAGTGTGGTATCCCCGGTAGGCCTAATCCACAAAATGGCACCTTTATATAAAAATGGGCAACACAATTCAAAAATGGAAACTACAGTCTACATCCCTTGGAAAAATCCCCAAAAAAATAATTTAAACAATATAACCAATTCGGATTGTTCGCAGTGCCAATAAAAAGGCAACTAAAGCTAATAGAATAACAACTTTAATTTGCATAAATCTAATAGCGCTTATTTATTCATCTTCTTGCATAAACTAAAATTGCTGGATTATTTTTTTTTGTTTCAATAGTTTTAACCGGCAACCTTTTTAGGTCATCATATACATATTTCCCATTCTTCATTTGGACGGCATATAAACGATGTGTAATGACCAATACCGTATATTTGTTGTGGTGGATCGAAATGAAAGATACCCTTTTAAAAAGAACATATCATTTGAGACGACCACCATTTTTGAATTTTATTAATTTGTATCGGTTCATATTTGCGCGCTGAACATCCACAAAAGCAACCCCGTCACTTACACTGACGACTGACCGTACCTTCTGTTAATAACTCATTGCAATTTAGGCAATGCACCGCACTACTCTCAGTGATGATTTTAAAATCGGCTAGATCATGTTTCTGGATTTTAAAAATATTCACGAAAAGTACCAATAATTCCTTTTTTTGCCTTACTTTAATTATTATCATTGTGACATGAGTAATTAATGTTGACATTGCGTGGGGAAAAATTTATATCGGTGATGTTGCAGCTCACTTTCAATAATTTTCTCGAATTTAATTCTTCTACTTCCTTTCGAGCAAAATTTAAAAACAACTTTGTACGGGATAGATACATAGCTTTCTTCGTCAACGCCAAATTTGACTAAATGGCTGATATATTTAAATAACTCCAGCGGTGATTCATCAAATTTATTTTTAAAATATTTAATATCCTTTCCAAGGGAGTATACAATTTGTGCGAAAGCATCGAACGCGCAAGTTTGAGAAATTGATATTAACACATTTTCCTCCTTGTATGAGAAAATCCATTTTATAGTAACCCTAAAGGCGTGTTTATCGTAAAAATTGGAGATGTTTGTTGCCTTTTCGGTTTTATATCGAATAATCTCCTGGTCGGATATCGCTCTAATACTCTTGTCTCTCATGTCTTGAGGATCTAGCTCCGAACTATTGCTACCTCTTCTTCTATTGGTAGTCTCTTTTTTGATTACTTCGAAATTTTCCCTGGGAGTCTCGAAGCTTTCCTGTTCGTCAGCACCAAAGGCTAATTTTTCGGTGGTTTTAAGACTTTTTTCTGCACCGATGTATTTTGGTATAACTGCACGGATTTGAAAAGTAAATTTGTCTTTTCCTTCATAGTCTCGACAAATCTTCCAACTTTTAAGTGCTGTTGCTCTTTAAGGTATTGATTTTTTTCCATGTTAAACCAATTTTCTGCATTCGCATTTGAAATATGTCCTGTGATACCTGTACTTGTTGAAAAGCACTTGGACCACTGTGGCAGAAACGAAAAATATTTACAAAATACGGATAATAGTAATCGTTTAATTTGACTATTAATGAAGGTTTTTTATTTTCTTCGGTAATTTCAGCTAAAATTCACAAATAGCTTTTATAAAATGAACTTCTAAGATTCTTAAGTAGATACTGCCTCATCCCTATCATATTCATCTTCAAGATTTTCTCTATTTATAATTTTTCCTTTTTCTAAAGATAATGAACATTCTTGATTGTATGTTTTTTCGATTATGTTCTTGAAACTACTAAATGCGGTTTTCACATTTTCCGACACTTTAGCGCTGGTTAAGATTTGGAAAAAGCATTTAAAAAGTTTGTCTACTTCATTTAAACTTTGGCATTTAAGGTAGCACAAAAATGTTTAATATTAAATTTTTGTGTTCCTTTTTAATATTAGGGGATGGTTTGGATATTTGCCGAACTATAATATTTATAAAATGAGCACAACATATGTAGATTGGTACTACTTTCACGTTTGGTTAATTTTCCTCTAAAATAATTTCGAAAGTATAATTACAGTCACTTTATAGTCATTGTATTGAAGCTGGATAAGATTCCTATAATCGAGGCCCATCGGAATTAAGTGTTATTATTAGGCGGGTTATTTTCTTTGTTATTAAGTATATAGCTTGGTCGCTACTTTCTTAGAATCTGATACAGATTTTTGTGACACTGTATCTAATTTCTCACAATTATTGTTAGGTGGAATGATTTCTACAAATACTGCATTTTCTTCTTTCAGATGCTTAAGAATATGCCAAATTTTTTTATAATTATTATTATTTAAATTTATTTCCATATTTGACCAGTGTGAAGTATTTCACACAAAGTGTAGCTACACAAATTAACGAAAAGTGTAAGTGTACTGAAAAAGTGTAGGCCAACATAAAAAAGTGTAAAATAAAAAGTAGAACCAGGAATGGGACGATATTTCTATGAAGTGGACAGGTCAAGCTATCCGAAAAATTTTTCTTATTTAAATAAAAAGGGTTGGGCATGTTCGACGCTATTTTGAAAATTGTGAAAATCAAATAAACTGTCGAAACTTGATGCTACACTATGACCATTTACCAAAATCTCAGAGATGCTACCAAGTGTGGGCTTCTATTTCCATAAAGTGGACAGGTCAAGCTATCCGAAAAAAATTTTCTTATTAAAAGTTAGTGCTAAGTATAAAGTTAATCCAGCGATACTATTTTTTTCTAAATATTAAAGACAACATAAATTAATTATGAACACGGAAGCAGGGAAAATAACAAGAATAAGCCAAGCAACATTTACGAGTTATTGATTATATTTTGTGGTTGCACACCCTCCGGGCACACCCATTCGGCAAAGACAAATCTCAAAAATTGGCTCAAATAAAGACTATAAAATTTGTAAAGGGAATTCATTGAGGAATTCCAATCAATCAGTGTCATTTTGATACAAGCCGTAGAGGGG